>PITA01002202.1:0-168510 GCA_004023965.1 Spilogale gracilis
CTTTTGTCTCCTTTGCCTTTGGAGACGTGTCTTGAAAGAAGTTGCTGTGGCCGATGTCAAAGAGGTTACTGCCTATGTTCTCTTCTAGGATTTTGATGGATTCCTGCCTCATGTTGAGGTCTTTCATCCATTTCGAGTTTGCCTTTGTGTGTGGTGTAAGAGAATGATCTAGTTTCATTCTTCTATATGTAGCTGTCCAATTTTCCCATCAGCTCATTCTTTGTGTGTGATTCAGCCAGTTTAGCACCTTCAATATTTGTTTGTTTTCCATGTCCTTAGTCCATGTACATCAAGTCCAGTTTGACATGCACACTGAACCTGTCATACAGAGTGGGTTCTTTTATGAACACACTCAGACTAAAATAAGGTACATTTTATTTCCTTTCTTACTTTTTATAAAATATAGGGAAGAAACACCCAGGTATCCATGACTGAAATTAAACATACATTAACTCTTTGCTATATTTATTTTAGGGTTTTTTTGTGTGTTAAATACTATTTTCAGAACTGATGGTTTAGATACAGCTAAAAACTCCCAATTCCCACTTTTCTTCTTGCCTTTCTTCTTCAGAAATAGCCACTATGCTGACGGTGGAATATATCATTCTCATCCTTTTTTTTTTTTTTTTTGGTGTTTGCTAACATTTCTTTCTGTGTATATATCCAGACACAACATATACTAAGGTTCAATTCTAATATGGCTGGAGTCTCGCAAGAAACTGTTGATGGTGTAAAGGGTTAATTAGAAAGAGGGTGATGGGGGGTATTGAGGAAACTGTTTATAGATGTACGGGCAGTTTTAAAGAACAAGATGTTGTAAAACATCCAGGGAGTAGTAACAGTGGAAAGCCCTTACCACCTCTGAAACATGAAAGGGCAAGGAGAAGGAATAATGTTTCCAGAAGCTTCTGTGATTTGCAGCATAAGACAGGGGTTTGACAACAGCTTTGACCTTCAGTAGAGTAATTAGAAGGTCTCAATTATTGTCCAAGCCAAGATCTACCAGGAAGATCAATATCAGACTCACTTTCCTCCCTCTTTCAATCACCTGTCTGTGCCTCCCATTGGCCACAACGAACTGGAAGGCAGGAGAGCCTGTCTGATGTTATCTGTCCAGACCGACTTTTTGTGGCACAAAACAGGAAAAAGAAAGGAAGCCAATGGATCTGGAAAATCAAAGAGGTGATAACACAATTGTTTTGTATTTGAAAATTTAACATATTACCATAAAGTACATAAAGTTAATTTTAAAATGAGGTGTGAACTGTTTCCTTCCAGAAAATTATAAATTAAAAAGTCAAGTTACCAAACTCAAAGTTTTATCTCTGAACACTAAAGTTGTTTACCCACATGCATTTGGCAACAAAACAAAAAGAAATAAAGGAAGAAAGGAAGGAAAGAAGAAAGGAAAATGGAAGGAAGGGAGGGAGGGAGGAAGGGAGGGAGGGAGGGAGGAGGGAGCGAGGAAGGGGAGAAGGAAAGAAGGAAGGAAAAGGAAGAAAAAAGGAAAGAAAAGAAAAAGGAAGAGATGGCAAGGGGGTGGAAAGATTGAATTCATAATTCCTTGAAAAAGCAAGTGACCTTTTTTCCCTTTTCTGTTGGCTTAGAGACGCAGCAAAAGCACAGAACATTCTGGCTTCCTGTCAAGAAAGCATCACTAGGAGATTCACCCCTCAGCTAGCCCTAGTGGAAAATAGAGATATGGCAACTGAAACAAATGCTCTTAGCAAAGAAATATCACTGCCCCACTTTTAATTTAAAAAAATTTAAAAATGAAAAGCTTTATTGAAATTTAAAGCGTGTGGCTCAATTGTTTTTAGTGTATTCACAGTTTGGTACTCATCACCACAACCAATTTTGAACATTTTTATTTCCTCAGTAACAAATTCCACACCCCTTAGCCATTACCCCAATATTCTTTCCTTTTCAACTCGTTTGGTAATTTGTAATTACCTAACTTACACAATTTACAACTTTCTTGTAAATTCTGACTCCAAAATCTAAGGAACTAAACCCAATGTATTATGGTGACCTACTGAATATACTGCTAACATTGTTAACATTCTTCCCTTATGTATTACTCGTCAACACAGATGCTCAAATTAATTTGTCAAACATGTCAATAACTACATATTCCCTTCTTACCCCTGTAAGTTACTATTAGAGATGCTCTGAGGAGATTGGGACATGTTTTGGGGAGATTTCAATTATTTTTGGCTTCTTTCAATACTCTTAGGTGAGGGAAGTAGCATTCAGGATATAATATATTATGTAAGAGTTTAAAATTATATTAATGGGGACAAACCAAAAAGATGATGAGATACCCTGGAGGTAGTTCTGCTTTGTTAAGGACTTGAGCCTCTAATTTGAATTCCTTCATTTGAGTGTAATATACAGAAACAAATAAACATCCAAAGGAGGTTAAATAAATAAATAAATAAATAAAAGATCATAAGAGCGAGTAGGCATAGAGAAAATGGAAGTGGCTCTTTGCATTGTTTCATTGTGAAAAAGAGAAGGCTAAGGAACACCTTGGCTGTCCTCAAGTTTAAGGAGAGGATGTTAATTCACCTCTCTCTGCCCAGATGCCGACATATACTCTCTTTCTGGGAAGGATCCTCTGCTTTCTTCATTTTGGCTACCATTTATATTCCAAGTGTAGATTGTGGATTTATAGCTCTAGCCCTAAACCTGTTATGTAAAATATAACAACCCAGGTTTGAGAAGTGTTAAAACAAAATTCAATCTTGTTATTTGAAAGTGAGGCACTTAAGGTTGTGATCCTGTTACTGCTGAGAGTGCATCTCTCATATTGATTTTGTGCACCAAGATGTCACCTTGGGGAAGGTATGCAAGCTATTATGAAGGACATGGTTATTTTCACAATCAATCATCTTTGGACGAGAAAGACCCCAAATAGGGTAAGAAGGCATTTCTCTTTCTCTATTCCCTCTCTCTCTCTCTCTCTCCCTCTTGGCCTGAATTCCAAGAATGTACATGAAGCTCCTCATAAGAGGTAGAGGAAAATGGCTTCTACCGTGAAGGTCATGTGGTAACTAAGCAGAAAAGTACCTGTAGGATGAACCAGGATTACAAAACAGTCATATCTGATATCCAGTAGTCTGTATTGTGTTTCCCTTCTATTTCTCCTGAGACTACAGTCAATTTTTGTTACAACATAGAACCTAGCTTCTGCTCCATTTGAAGATTAAGTCTGTTTGTGCTTGATTTAGAGTGTTCTATTCTAAAACTCAAATGAAGAGAGTATGCTCAAAAGGATAAGGGTAATCAATGGTGTCATATGCTACAGAGAGGTAAGGAAGAATGAAGGCCATAAAAAAAAGGGGGGGGGCAGTGGAACTGTGCAAGGTGGAAATCAACAGTACCATTCCAGATGACCATTACAAGAAAATAATGAGACTAATCACCTAATTACAGTGCCTAACGATGGATAGATAAAAGAAATAGGAGACGGTTAAAACACTCTTTCCATTATAAACTAAAAGAAATAATAGCTTCTTGTTTAAAATTATTATAAGTTTCATACTGTCAAATTACAGATAAAGGAACTAAGTTTCAGATTATGACTGCTCAAAGCCCCCAAACTAGAAAATGGCAAAGTCAAAGTTTCTTTAAGTTCAATTATTTCCCCCTCTACCTGTAGGAAATGAGCTGGTGGCTTGAGAACCAAGCTATGTGGCTATATTTCCATCAATGGCTCTGTTCAACTTCCAGGAAATATCTTTAGGAAGGAGATGTGTTCTTCTTTATTCCTTCTTTTCTGACTTCAGTAACACAGACATGATGGCTAGGGCCTGAGGCACTGTCTTGGATGATTTGGGGACACTTACTTGTTAAGAATGGTAGACAAGAGAGAAATCATCTAGGATCCTGGCACTGAGGAGCATCTACTAGCCCTGGACTGTCTACCACCGGTATTTTCACAAGAGAGGAACAATACCCCCCACCACCGTCTTATTTAAACCATTGTTATTTTGAGTATACTTTCACTCAAAGCAAGATCTAATCATATTAACTAATGCTACAGGTAAAGTGGACAAGTGAGTGTAGGCATGCTTATAGAAAGGAAATGGATTGTCATTTTAGTTGGTAATCTCAATGGAAATTCAGGGTTATGTATCAATATTATCCTTATTGTGGCCTTGGTGGGTCTAGATGTAAAATAATGGACATTTGTTCTCTTTGTCTCATCAACACCACTCTCTTCCTTGGAAAACTTGTTACTTTTTCCATGTGATTCTAGTGAAATTGATATTACATTACCATACTCTTATTTAACAGGGTCTGCAAGTAACTCAGGCAGTTCTGCCTTATTATTGTGCCCCCCTTCCATTTATTGGGATGATTGGTTCAATGGTAGGCACTTGACCCAAGCCAAGCTAATCAAAGTCCTCTGAGATTGTCTTACATGGCTCTAGAGGGTAAAGCATCACTTGACTCAGGAGATACATGATAGGGAATGTAAAACCAGGGCTGGTTGAAGCCATGTTCCCTGAGTCTGTGGTAGAAATAAGGTCAAGAAGAGATAAGAAGAGGTGAGATTGAGTGGATAGAAATGGTTGAGAGAAAGAGAAATTGGGCCTCAGACTTGATGACATAGTTTAATTCCTTAGATCCATTTGTGCCTGAGCTAACGGCATTAATTTCCTATTGCTACTATAACAAATGGCCAACAATGTGGTGCTTAAAACATTATCATTTTTTACCTTACAATTCTGGAGATCAGAAATCCAAAATCAATTTCAGTGAGCTAAAGTCAAAGTATTGGCAGGATTTGTTCCTTCTAGAGATTCTGAAGGAGAATCTGGTTCCTTGGCTACTTGCATTCTTTGGTTTGTGGCCCTTTCTCCATATTCAAAGCCAGCAGTGTAAAATTTCAAATCTCTTTGTCTGTCTCTGTGTCTCCATCTTTCTTTCTGACCTCTACTTCTGTTATCTCATCTCCTTCTGTCATTCTGACATTCCTGCTTCCTTCTTTCCTTGTGATTACGTTATATAATCCAGATATATAATCCGGATAATCCAGGAGAATCACTCCAGGTCTCTCCTTATCTTCATCTGCAAGTCTCCAAATTAAACATATTCACAAGTTTTGGGGATTAAGATGTATACATCACTGGAGCTTTCCACCACAAAAACCTTTCTACCACAAAGCGTTTGGGACCCTCTATCATTAGTCTTTCTACCACACTAACCCATCCCTGAACTCGCAAAAAAAAAAAAATTATTTTCCTCTTCTCTTCCCCTTGTCACTTGTAAACAAGAGTCCTAACTGATCATGCAACTTCCCATACTAAAGCTAACAGAATAAATACTTGAGTCCACTTAGAGTTGTCATTGCCTATAAGCTTCTTCATGCAGGCAGATCAACATGGCTTTGTCATGGTAATCCATCCACCTACTGTACTCTAGTAAAGATTCTCTGGATTCATGACTTTTAATGGTGCTGGGTAAATCAAACAATGATACTGCCTTTTCCATATTCTTAACCCCAAAGAGTTTAAGATATTAGAGCAAAATTTCCACCAAATAGTAGCATATGGATTATTAAGACATTGTTCAGGATGTGTTTATGCCCTGGAAATCTCAGCCTCTTAGTTCTTTGTAGGAGCTAAAACCTTATACAAATAAAAATTCTACACAATATATGAAAAGCAACTACTTGAGTACTCTAAATAAAAAACAGCAAATAGAATATGGAGAAGACTGAAAACTTGAATGGCCTGTACAACAGTGAATTTCTTTTTTCTTCTTCTATTTTATCTGTTGTTTTAATATTGAACTAAAGAAAACTCCAGTTTTTTGTAACTATGCATCAAAATGGACAATTATAACTCTGAGAGAGAACCCTCATTCTAGCCAGAGGACTGGTAAAAGAGGCCCTCAAAAGTTGGAAACAGAAATATCAGAGAGCAGTGAGCTAGAGAATAAATTCTAATTCTATGTATAAACCAACATGAGTCCTAGGTTCATTCCCAGAGTGTACATGCATGAAATAGATGTCAGAGCCTCACCATATAATATTCTAAACATCCAGGATGGAATCCAAAATTATTCCACATTCAAAAAGCCAGGAAAATATGCATTTTTAAGGAAGAAGACAATGAACAGATGCAAAGCCTGAGATAACACAGATCAGGGCAAACTTTTTCTGTAAACAGCCAGATAGAAAGAATATTTTAGGTTATGTGGGCCATATGGTTTCTGTCACAACAACTCAACATGTTCATTGTAGTATAAAAGCAGTTACAGATAATATATAAATGAGTGAGTATGACAGTATTCTAATAAAATTATATTTATGGAAACAAATTTGAATTTCATATAACTTTGACATGTTACAAAATATTAACATGCTTTTGATTTTTTCTCTCAATGATTTAAATTTAAATTCAAATTTTAGTTAAAACTTTAGTTTAGTGTGAAAATTCTTTGGTCATGGGCTGTATAAAAAACAGACAGCAGGTTAAATTTAGCTCACAGGTTTTAGCTTGCCGAGTCCTGGTCTAGCTGTTGGAATTAAGACTCTAAAGTAACTATTATAGCAATACTCCATGAGGTAAAGGTCAACACTCTTGAAATGAGTGGAAAGATAGAAGGTCTCAACTGAGAAATAGAAACTATCTTTTTTTTTTTTTAAAAGATTTTATTTATTTATTTATTTGACAGAGAGAAACAGAGCTAGAGAGGGAACACAAGCAGAGGGACTGAGAGAAGGAGAAGCAGGCTTCCCGCCGCAGGAATCCCGATGCGAGACTTGATCCCGGGTCTCCAGGATCATGACCTGAGCTGAAAACAGTCGCCCAACCAACTGAGCCACCCAGGCACCACAGGACAAGTGATCCCTGAGTTTAGGGAATCCAAATACCTCATAATAGATGGTAAGCAAACCTGTGCTTTACTCCAGAGGCAGACCTTATCTCTATTTTCCAAGGCTATTCCTTATATAAAGATTCTTAAAAAGATAGGCCAGAACAAAGGGAAGTCAGTGCCTGTCGTTACAAGTCATAGAGAAATATGAGAGAGTTATGGACAATTGTCTCCTAGTGATCTTATTAATTTAATCCTCTGTACTTTACATGTAAGGGACTAAAGTACAGAGAATTTAGTAACTTTCAGAAGAGCATACAGCTAAAGGATAGGAGAGTCAGGCATATAGGTCAATATTTCTAAAACAAAGGTAAATTTTTAAGAAAAATCTTTAATACTACAATTGTGGAATAGGAATGTATGAACCCAATTTTTTCATTATCATATAAAAAGTAGTCCCTTTGTCTTTATTAAGCTGTTTGATTTGTATGAGAAATTGTATCTTGATAGTACTATAGCTAGAGAGAACATTTTCCATAAATAATTCTTTCAAGAAGCCAGAATGCTTTCCAGGAAGGGAGTGTATGAAGGTAGAAAATGAAAACAGCCAAGCTGTCAAGGGCTTCAAGAGACAATATTCATTTCAGAGCTAATGTAGAAGCTTGATTTTATAATCAATATGTTTGATTAAATTTACTACCTTGGAGGGTCCTCTGCACTGGTTTTTATAGAGAAACAATAAAGAAATGTAAATATGGATTTTCCTATTTGTTGAGAGCCAGAGGAGAAATAATTATACTTTGTAATATAGTCTTATTAAGTAATATTTTTTATAAAGATTAAGGCTTTTACTATTTGATGATTATCGTACCAAGATATACAAATGATACCTTATGCTCAACTGAACATTTTTAACGGAATATATACACATTTATATTCTTTAAGGAGTTACCACAATTGTAAGAGTAAAGTACCATCTGTGTTTAAATATAATTAAGAAGAATTACAAATATCTACAAGGAGCCTCAGAAATAAAGAAATAGATCCTAAGAAATGAGATTGATAAATTGGTTGTTTAGAATTAAATGTCTGGGTGAAATGTTATGTTCATTTTCCCTTTTTCACCCATCTGATGCTTTATATATTTTGGATGAGAAACATCTCTGTTGTAGTGTTGATCCATAGCTTCCTTCAGAGCATTGTATTTTGAAGGACTAGACTAATCTTTGATGACTATAACCGGGAGCATTCTTATTCTTTTTGGGAATACTTAATCGAAATGCATTACTTGCATTTATCAAATCAGTTCTTTTTTTAAGATTTTATTTATTTATTTGAGAAAGAGAGAGCACAAATAGGGGAAGGGCAGAGGAAGAGGGAGAAGCAGACTACTACCTGCTGAACAGGGAGCCCAGAATAGAGCTCCATCCCTGGACCCTGTGATCATGACCTGAGCTGAAGGTGATGCTTAACCAACTGAACTGCCCAGGTGCCCCTCATCAAATCAATTCTACAATATATGTATGCATGTGTATATTTTTAAAGTGTTTTTAAGGGAATAATGTGATTTTTCCCAAATCACAGAAAAATAAATAATGTTATCCTTTTCATTCCATAAATAAAACAATTTTAGATTATTCATCTGTGGTATTGACTCATGGAATTCAAGGACACACTCAATATCTAAGAATGCAACTAAATCTCAGAAACAACTGAACCAGTTATGTAGTCCTGACTACAGTTATGATAACATTTCACCCGGACACTGACTTCTAAACAACTGCTTTATAGATCTTATTTCTCATTTTCTCATTAGCTTTTCTATTATTGCATAGGTTCTTTTGGCCAAAAGTCATATGGAAGAGAATTCTATGCTGGAGATACACATACAGAACCATGTATGAAAATGGAAATCTCCCGTTACTATGGAGATGGGGCTTAGGTGAGGAAAAGGAGCAGAGCTGAGGACACCCTCAATGGGTCCATCAATGATAGCCTTTACCTTCTCTCTGGTTTTCTAAAGAAAATTACAATTTATTCTTTCTTTGTATATAAAATGTCACAAATAAATTGGGAAATAGGTAAAAAAAAAGATAGAGGTATTAATTAAAAAAACAAAATAACTATATGAAGATAAGAGTTATGTTCCCAAACCTGCAGGTTAGGAATACAGAGCAAACCAATCATTCATTTCTGATACACATGTTGTCGACTTTTAGAGTTAACTATATAATAATTATCCATTTTCTCCAATAAAACTCAGGTAATCCCCAGTGCTTATGGATTGATTCATTCATTTATTCAGCTGCATACATTGAGATTTTACTATATGCCAGGAATTTTACTAGATTCTGAAGTACAAGAGAGGTACATTAAAGTATATGCATTTTATTTTGTGAATAAGTCATACATCCAAATGATTGAGAATCAAAATAATAGTAAGAGACATGCACTGTAAGTTTTATTCACATAGAAGTTCCTATCTATTTTTGTCTTCATCCTATGTACCCTACAGATAGGGTGACATACATCCTGGTTTTCCTGGGACATTTCCAGTTTGTGCCTTTTGTCTCGGCTTAATTATTAATAGTGTCCCCTTTTATTTTCAATAGTATTCTGGTTGAAATAATAAACACCAGAGAAAATAATCAATAAATTTGAAAATAGAAAAATAGTAGAGAAAATCAATGAACCCAAAAGCAAGTCCTTTGAAAAAAAATCAATAATAACCTTCATCCAAACTGACCATAAAAAAAGAAAGACAAAAATTACCAATATTAGGAATGAAAGGGAAATTATCATGACAAATCCACACAGAGAGTGAAAGGATAGTAAGACAAGACCACCAACAACTCTCAGCCCAAAAGTCAACAGCCTAGATAAAATGGACAAATCACTAAAAGATGCAAGCTACAAAGGACACCTGTGTGGCTCAGTCAGTTAAGCATTTGACTCCTGATTTCGGGTCAGGTCATGATCTCAGGGTGATGACAATGAACCCCTCATTGGGTTCTGTGCCAGGCATAGAGTCTGCTCCAGATTCTCTCTCTCCCTCTGCCCCTCTCCCTTACTCATGGGCTCTATCTCTCTCTCTCTCCAAAAGAAAAAAAAATAAGGCTGCAAACTACCTAAACTCATTCAAACAAAACAAAACAAAAATGCAAAGAAAAATGTAATAGTCTTAGAACTATTGAAGAAATTGAATTTGTAGTTAAAAAACCTTTCAGGGTGCCTGGGTGGCTCAGTCATTGAGTGTCTGCCTTCAGCTCATGTCATGAGCCCAGGATCCTGGGATCGAGCCCCGCATTGGGCTCTCTGCTTGGTGGGAAGCCTGCTTCTCCCTGTCTCACTCCCCCTGCTTGTGTTCCCTCTCTAGCTGTGTTCTCTCTGTCAAATAAATAAATAAAGTCTTAAACACACACACACACACACACACACACACACACAGAATGTTTTCAGGCCTAGATACTTCACTCGCAAATCTTAAAAAAAATTTGAGAAAAAAATGTCAATTCTATACAATCTCTTTTAGAAAATATAAGAAGAGGAAACACCCATATATTTATTTAATTCTAAACACCCATAGAATTATCCTAATGTCAAACCAAACACATTATAAAAGAAAAGTAAAAACCAGTATCCCTCCACAAACACAGGCACAAAAATCCTCAACGAACTATTAGCAAATCAAATCTGGGAATATATAAAACAGGATAATACAGATTGATCAAGGGTGGCTTATCCTAAGAATGTAATTGGTTAAACTTTTGAAAAATCAATGTAATTCATCAGATTACCAGACTAAAAAAGCAAAAAAAGATATGATTATCTCAATAGTACTTGAAAAAATTCAATATCTCTTTACAATAAAATCTCTCAGCAAACTAGGAATGGACAGAAACTTACTTAACCTGATAAAGGACAACTATAATAACCCTACAACTAATATCAAATTTGGTGGGAACAAGGCAAGGATATCTTTCTTTCACCACTCCTATTCATCATCAGAGAAAAAATCCTAGCCAATACAAAAAGTGAGAAAAATAAAGTTATTCAGATTGTAAGGGGGAAAAATACTCTATTTGTAGATGACAAGATTGTCTATGTAGAATATCCCAAAGAATATACAAAAAAAGTTTCTAAAACTATTGAGTTTAGCAAGTTCATAGGACAAAATATCAAAATGGAAAAGTCAGTTATATTTCTATACAGTATTTCCATATTCTATATATTTCTCTATTATAACAATAAACACTCACATTTGAATTTTTTTTAAGATTTTATTTATTTGACAGAGAGAAACACAGCCAGAGAGGAAACATAAGCAGGGGGAGTGAGAGAGGGAGAAGCAGGCTTCCCGTGGAGCAGGGAGCCCGATGCGGGACTCGATCCCAGGTCTCCAGGATCATGACCTGAGCCGAAGGCAGTCACCCAACCAACTGAGCCACCCAGGCGCACCTCACATTTGAAATTTTTAAAAAATGCTAGGTTAAATAACATCTCAGGGCACCTTGGCGACTCGGTCAGTTAAGCATCTGACTCTTAGTTTCTGCTCAAGTCATGATCTCAGGGTTGTGAGATCAAGACTGAGCCTTGTGTCCAGCTCCGTGCTCATCAAGGAGTCTGCTTAATATTCTTTCTCTCAGGGTGCCTGGGTGACTCAGTGGGTTAAGCATCTGCCTTCAGTTCAGGTCATGATCCCAGGGTCCTGGGACAGAGTCCCACATCTGGCTCCTTGCTCAACAGGGAGCCTGCTTCTCCTTCTGCCTGCTGTTCTTCCTACTTATGTGCGTGCTCTCTCTCACTGACAAATAAATAAATAAGATCTTTAAAAAAAAAGATGTTCTCTCTCCTTTTTCCTCTGCCCCTCCCCCTGCTCGTGCATGCTATGTTTCTCTCAAATAAATAAATTAATTAAATAATCTAAAATCATAAATATAAAAATCTAACAAACTATATACAGGACTTATATGCTGAAAACTCTAAAATACTAATAGTGCACTTTTTAATCCCCATCACCTATTTAACCCACCCCACCATTTTTTCCCTCTTTGCTCATTTGTTTTCTTAAATTCCACATATGAGTGAAATTATATGGTATTTGTCTTATGTTGCTTGGCATAATCCTCTCTAGCTCTGTCCATATCTTTGCAAATGGCAAGATTTCATTCTTTTTTATGGCTGTGTAATATCCCATTGTATAAATATATACATACAATATCTTCTTTATCGATTCATCCGTTGATGGATACTTGGGCTGTTTCCATAATTTGGCTATTGTAGAGAATGCTGCTACAAACATCAAGATACATGTATACCTTTGAATTAGTAGTTTGTATTTGTATTTTTTTGTATTTGTATTTGTAGTTTGAATCTGTAGTCTTGGGGCAAATACCTAGTAGTGCAATTGCTGGAGGGTAGTTCTATTTTTAACTTTTTGATGACCCTCTAAACTTTTCCACAGTAGCTTCATCATTTGCATTCCCACCAACAGTGCAAGAGGGTTCCCTTTTCTCCACATCCTTGCCAACATCTGTTGTTTCTCTTGTTGTTTTCAGCCATTGTGACAGGTGTGAGGTGATATCTTATTGCAGCTTTGATTTGTATTTCCCTGATGATAAGTGATGATGAGCACCCTTTCATGTGTCTGTTGGCCATCTATATGTCTTCTTTGGAAAAACGTGTAGTCATGTCTTCTGCCAATTTTTAAATTGGATTATTCATTTTTGGGGTGTTGAGTTTTAGAAGTTCTTTATATATTTTAGATACTAACCCTTTATCAGATACAAATATCTTCTCCCATTCTGAAGGTTGTCTTTTAGTTTTGTTGATTGTTTCCTTTGCTATGCAGAAGCTTTGTATTTTTATGAAGTCCCAGTAGTTTATTTTTGCCTTTATTTCTCTTGCCTCAGGAGACATTCTAGTAAGAAATTGCTATAGCCTGTGCTCTCCTCTACGATTTTGATGGTTTCAAGTCTCACATTTAAGTCTTTAATCCATTTTGAGTTTATTCTTGTGTATGGTGTAAGGAAGTAGTCCAGTTCATTCTTCTGCATGTTGTTGTCCTGTTTTCTCAACACTATTTGTTGAGGAGGCTTTTTTCCGTTGGATATTCTTTCCTGCTTGGTCAGAGATTAATTGACCAGAGATTTATGGGTTCATTTTTGTGTTTTCTATTCTGTCTACTGATGTATGTGTCTATTTTGTGCCAGTACCATATTGTTTTGATCACTACAGCTTTGTAATAGAACTTGAAGTCCAGAATTATAATGCCCCTAGCTTTGTTTCTCTTTTTTAAGTTGCTTTGGCTCTTCAGTGTCTTTTGTGGTTCCATACAAATTTTAGGATTGTTTGTTCTAGCTGTGTGAAAAATGCTAGTGGTATTTTGATAGGGGTTGCATTTAATGTGTAGATTGCTTTGTGTAGTAAAGAAATTTTAACAATATTTATTCTCCAATCCATGAGCATGGAATATTTTTCCATTTCCTTGTGTCATCTTCAATTTCTCTCACAAATGTTTTGTAGTTTTCAGAGTCTAAGTCTTTCACTTCTTCTATTAGGTGTGTTCCTATGCATCTTACTGTTTTTGGTGCAATTAGAAATGGAGTTGGTCCTTTAAATTCATTTTCTGCTGCTTCATAATTAGTGTATAGAAATGCAGCACATTCCTGTATGTTGGTTTTATATCAAGCGACTTTGCTGAATTCATTTATCAGTTCTAGCAGTTTTTTGTGGAGTCTTTCAGGTTTTCTACATAGAGTATCATGTAATCTGCAAATAATGAATGTTTGACTTCTTCCTTGCTGATTTGGGTGCCTTTTTTTCTTTTGTTGTCTGATTGCCGAGGCCAGGACTTCCAGTACTACACTAAGTAACAGTGGTGAGAGTGGACATCCCTGTCCTGTTGCTGACTATAGAGGAAAAGCTCTCAGTTTTTCCTGATTGAGGATGCTATTAGCTGTGGGTTTTCATATATGGCCTTTATTATGTGGGGATATGTTCCCTCTAAATCCACTCTGTTAAAGGTATTTTATCATGTATAGATGTTGTACTTTGTCAAAGGCTTTTGTTGCACCTATTGTATTGTTCTTATCCTTTCTTTTATTAGTGTGGTGTATCACACTGATTGATTTACAAATATCGAGTCACTCTTGCAATCCAAGAGTAAATCTCATTTGATCATGGTGAATTATTTTTTTTTAATGTACTGTTGGATTCAGTTTGTTAGTATTTTGTTGACAATTTTTGCATCCATGTTCATCAGGGATATTGTCCTGTAGTTCTCTTTTTTAGTGGAGTCTATCTGTTTTTTATATCAGGGCAATGCTGGTCTCAGAATGAATTTGGAAGTTTACCTTCCTTTTCCATTTCTGGAATAGGTTGAGAAGAATAGGTATTAACTCTCCTTTGAATGTTTGGTAGAATTTGCCTGTGAAGCCATCTGGCTCTGGACTTCCATTTGTTGAAAGTTTTTTGATTACTGATTTTCTTTTATTTTTTTTTAAAGATTTTATTTATTTGACAGAGAAAAACACAGCCAGAGAGGGAACACAAGCAGGGGGAGTGAGAGAGGGAGAAGCTGGCTTCCCACCAAGCAGGGAGCCCAATGTGGGACTCCATCCTGGGTCTCCAGGGTCATGACCTGAGTCGTAGGCAGTTGCTTAACCAACTGAGCCACCCAGGCGCCCCTGATTACTGATTTTCTTTGCTGGCTACCTATCTGTTCAAGTTTTCTATTTCTTCCTCTTTCAGTTTTGGTAGTTTATATGTTTGCAGATTTTTTTCATTTCTTCCAAGCTGTCCAATTTAATGGCATATAGTTTTTCATAGTATTCTCATATAATTGTTTGTATTTCTGTGGTGTTGGTTGTTATTTCTCCTCTCTCATTTGTGATTTTATTGGTTTGGGTCTTCTCTCTTTTCTTTTTGATAAGTCTGGCTAGAAGTTTATCAATTTTAATTACCAATTGATAAAATAATTAAAATAAGATAATTAAAATAATTTAAATTTATTAAATAAATGGAAAGATGATGAATCATATTCATGGATTGATAGACACAATAATATTAATGTTAAATTCTCCCATTTTGATAAATAGATTTGGCGTATTCCCAATAAAAACCCTAGGAGAATTTTGTGTAAGTATCAACAAGCTCATTTAAATATCTCTAAGGAAAGGGAAAGGAACTAGAATAGCCAAAAATTTTTGAAAAAGAACAAGGTTGGAGGACTACACCTCCTGATTTCAAGAATTAGCATAAAGAAGATGTGGTACATATATACAATGGAATACTATGCCTCCATCAGAAAGGATGACTATCCAACTTTTGTAGCAACATGGACTGGACTGGAAGAGATTATGCTGAGTGAAGTAAGCCAAGTAGAGAAAGTAAAGTATCACATGGTTTCACTTACTTGCAGTGCATAAGGGGTAATATAGAAGACAGTAGGAGAAGGAAAGTAAATGGGAAGTAGGGTAATTCAGGGAGAGAAATGAAATAAGAGAGACTTTGGACACAGAAACATACTGAGGGACTTGGAGGGAAGGGATGGGGGGATGGGAGAGCCTGGTGGTGGGTACTGAGGGCACCTATTGCAAGGAACACTGGGTGTGGGGAATGGGCAATGAATCTTGGAACACTGAAAAAAAATTAAAATTAAAATTAAAAAAAAAGAATTAGCATAAACTACATTAACTGAAGATAGTGTAGCACTGATGGAGAGAGAGACACAAAGATCAATGAAACAGAGAGCCCAGAAACAGACCCATGATTTTTAGATTGATTTTTGAAAAGACGCAAAGTGGAGGAATGGTAAATAATTTTTTCCAACAATAATGTGAAATAATTAAATGTCCATAAGAAAAAATAAACAAAACCCCCACAACCTATAGCTCATACTTTATTTTTTAAAATCTACTTTAAGTGGATCATAGACTTAAAGATAAAACAGAAAACGATAACAACCTTTAGAAGAAAATGTAAGAAAAAAATCTGCATGGCCTAAGATTAGGGTAGGAGTTTTTAGGCATGTCCTCCAAAACACTGTTCATAAAAGAAAAAACTGGTAAGTTGTACTCTATCAAAATAAAAGCTTCTGCTCTGCAAAAAAAAAAAAAAAAGTGCTCAGAGAATGGAAAGACAAGCCACACATGGAGAGAAAATAGGTCAAAAAATATTTTGATAAAGGACTTGTGTCTCAAAAGATTTATTTGAGAAATAAACCACTATTTATTTAAGAACACCAACCACTCAATTTTCAAAATGCGCAAAAGATATATATGTGTGAAAACATGTTCAACATCATTAGTCATCAAGGAAATGAAAGTTACACTGCAGCAAGACCCACCACACACTCACTAAAATGACTTAAAAAATGTTAACAATATCAAATGTGAACAAGATAAGGAGCAACTAAGAATGTCATACATTGTTGATGGATATGCAAAATGACAGCAGTTTCTTACAAATGTACCTAATATACATGCAGCAATCCCACTCACAGGTGTTTATCCAAGAGAAATGAAAATTTTCACACAAACACCTCTGTGCAAATGTTGGTAGCAGCTTTATTAATCATGAAAAACTGGAAACAACTCAAACGTTTTTCAACCAGTGAATGAATAAGCAAACTGTGATGTAGCCATACAGTGCAATGTTAATCAGCTACAAAAGTGAATTATTATTCTTTTTTAAACAAGTATAAAACCCACTTATTTCTCACAGTTCTGGAGGCTGGGAAATCCAAGATCAAGATGCTAGCAGATTCAGTACCTGTTGAGGATGCTCTGCATAGTTTTCTGTTGGCTACCATACTGTATCCTCACATGGAAAAGAGAGAGAGACAGAGATCTTGTGTCTCTTTCTCTTTTTCTAAGAGCATGAATCCCACTCTAAAGATCCTCTCCCTCAGGATTTAGTCTAATCCTAATCACCTCTTCACAGTCCCAGCTCCAAACACCATTATGTTGGGGATTATTCTACAGCAATAAGCAATTCTACGTACTAGCAATTATTTATTCAATTTGCTCTTCCTTGGGGGTCTTCTTGTGACATCACTATCAATCATTCAGTAACCTTAGTAATTTAAAGAAGTAGGATACTTTAGGTAATATCTAAGACCCTGTTTTATCTTTATATCTTTTCTATAAAGTCTACCATCCCAGAACTGGAAAGAATTTTCTGTTAAAAAATTAACTATTGATTCATGTAACAACATGGATGAATCTTAAATGCATCTGGTCACTGAAATGACATTTTGGAATGGCAAAAATATAGGTTTGGAAAACAGATCAGTGGTTTCCAGTGGCTAGGAGGTGAGGGGTAGGGTTGACTGTAAGGGGAAGTGTGATGGAATTTTGAGAGTGAAGGAACTGTTCTGTAAACAACGAGGTAGGAGAATAAGTCTCTAATAATTCGTCAAAAGCCACAGACTGTACACCACAAAAAGTGAATTTTACTGTATGTTAATTAAATAAAATCAACCAGGATGTAAGCAGAACACAAGATGCATGCGGACTGGCCCACATGAATCTAACTGTATTGCAAATAAATCAAATAGCCACACTGAAGCAGGTGGAGAACAAAAGGAGCTGATCTAAGTCACTTTGGAGAACAGTGTTTTGACTAGCTACTGTAGGACTAAAGCAAAAAGAACAGTGCTAAGGCAATATGCTCTAGCTTTTTTTG
Source organism: Spilogale gracilis (assembly GCA_004023965.1). Taxonomy (NCBI): domain Eukaryota; kingdom Metazoa; phylum Chordata; class Mammalia; order Carnivora; family Mephitidae; genus Spilogale; species Spilogale gracilis. Next base: position 17,521 of record PITA01002202.1, read on the forward strand.
TTTTTAAAGATTTATTTATTTCTTTTAGAGAGACAGTGAGTGAGAGAGGATGAGCGAGGGGAGGGGCAGAAGGAAAGGGAGAGCGAGAACCCTCAAATAGAAACCTCACCCTCACTGCTGGGTCTCAATCCCAGGAACCAATAGATCATGACCGAAGCCAAAACCAAGAGTCAGCCACTCAGCCAACTGAATCATCCAGGCACCCTCCATATGCTCTAGTTTTAAATTTGTTTCTCTTTGGGCATGGCTTAGCAATTTTAAAAACTACTTTATATGGATGTGCTAGGATTGAACAAACAATAGATATATTGTGGATAATGAGAGTCAGGGTTCCTATAGTCATAGACAGAAGTTAAAAGTCATGAAAGGGCAAAGATTGGAATAAGCTGTGGTACTGGATTTGAATGGCAAGATTGGTAGGAACTCTTGTTTATGTATATATATGAAATATATAGATAGATACAAAAATACAGATACATATGTATGTGCATGGGTTTTTATATAAACGTGTATTTCCTATCTCTATCTTTTGACAAGAACTATCTATTAGCAGTGATTTTTAAAAAAAATTTTTTTTTAAGATTTTATTTATTTGACAGAGGGAAACACAGCCAGAGAGGAGTGAGAGAGGAACACAAGCAGGGGGAGTGAGAGAGGGAGAAGCAGGCTTCCCACCGACCAGGGACCCCGATGCGGGAATCGATCCCTGGTCTCCAGGATCATGACCTGAGCTGAAGGCAGTTGCTTAACCAACTGAGTCACCCAGGCGCCCCTATCAGCAGTGATTTTAAACACCATTCTTCCATAACAAGGAACAGGACTCCTTGGAGGAGTGGTTGATTCTAGGGCTGGGCAGGGAAAATACAAGATGAGCATGGAAATCTTGCAGTGAAAGGAAGTAAGGAAGTACTCAAAAATTTCTCTTAAAAAAGGAGAAGGGGACATAGCAGCTCCTTCATGATCTGTGAATGGCCAAAGCTAGAACAATTTTATTGCTGTAGCAATAAAATAATGATAGTATTGAATTATAAACCAAAGAATAAAGCAAATATCTATAAGCCCATACTGATATAAAGAAACTGAATAAATCTGAACACATCAATGGGAGAAAACATACAAATTCTTTCCACAAAAGAATTCTAATTAATAAGTGAGGAACATGGAAAGTCACTTTTAGCACACCACAGTAATAAACACTCTTGGCAAGATAAACTGGCTAAAATTAGTAAGTGAAGGTTTAAGGAGAAATAGATATTTGCATAGCTTCAAATTATCCCTCCCCAAATACTTAATAGTTACAAAGAGGAATATAGTAAGATTTTACTGGAGAAATCTAGTAGATATCACCTAACTAATTTATCGACATTAACTTTAACAGTAATATAACATACACATTGTGTACCCCCAGGCATGAGGTGCCAAGAAGTGCATCTCAAAGTATCTCAAAGAAGTATTCATCTTGGGGCACCTGGGTGGCTCAGAGGGTTAAGCCTCTGCCTTCAGCTCAGGTCATGATCTCAGGATCCTGGGATCGAGTCCTATGTTGGGCTCTCTGCTCAGCAGGGAGCCTGCTTCCCTCTCTCTCTGCCTTCCTCTCTGCCAACTTGTGATCTCTGTCAAATAAATAAAATCTTTTTTTAAAAAAAGAAGTATTTATCTTAAAATATATAATCTTGTTCTAACCATGAGAAATTATTACCGACCCACACTGAGGGACATTTTACAAAATAACTGCCCAGCAGTCTTCAAAAATCCCAAGGTCACGAAACACAAAGACTGAGGAAGGAGACAGGACAAGTAAAAGCAATGTAAAATCCTGAATTATACCCTGGAACAGAAAAATGATGTGATTTGGCAAACTGATGAAATCCAAATGAAATTTGTCATTTAGTTAATTGTACCATATCAGTATTAATTTCTTCGTTTTGATCATTGTATCATGATTATGCAAGATGTAAACATTAGAAGGAGTTGGGTAAAGGGTATGCAGAAAATCTATGTGCTGTTTTTGCAGCTCTTCTGTAAAGCTAAAATTATTTCATAATTCAAAGTTTGAAAAAATTATATATAAGACAAAAAATTATACATATATAATAAAAATTATATATAAGACAAAAAATTACCCTACCTGCAGAGGTAATAAAAGGCATTATTTTATTGGTTTTTTTGGGTACTCTCTCAGTGATTATTTCTACAAATACAAAATTCTTATCTCTATTTCCACACACCTTACGATTTTCATTTAAAATATATCCTTTATTATATTATAATATAGTACATATAATATAATAATATTATATTCCCATATAAATACACAGACTTCCTTCATTTTATTTTCATATTTTTTATTATGAAAAAATTTGAAACATACAGAAAATTGGTATGGCTTGGCATAAACACCCACACGTTATCACCTGTATTTCCTCATTTTCTTTTATAAATGTATGGTATTCCATTGTGTGGAATTAATGCACACATATTTTTTAAGTGGGTTCCATGCATAGCATGGAGTCCAATGGGGAGGGTGTACTCACGACTGTGAGATCAAGACCCTGAGATCAAGACCAAGATCAAGAGTCAGACCGTTTAACCAACTGAGCCACCAAGGCACATCAACTCACATATATTTCTCATCTCATAGTTAGATACTAAAATTTCTGTCTTAACCCACTCTTGTCAAGATGGAGTGGAGAAATAGTAGGAGATGGAACATAATTGAAGAGTAGGACTTTGAAACCAGATAGACTCTAGTCCAAATAACCATCTGTCACTTACTGCCTGCTTGGCCCTAGTCAAGTTACTTAACTTCCCAAATCTCAGCTGCCTCACTGGAGAATACAACAACATCTTAAGGTTACAGCCAGGATCATGTGAGATGACATATATAAAGCACCAATTCAACAGATGGTACACATTATTATTGTTATTATTTAATCAGAAAAATGGAGAAACATCAGGCTGTTAATCTATGTAAGCCAATTTAAAGGACACTCATATATAGTGTCATGTTTTTCCTCTTGCTGATTATGTATCAACCTATCAAGACAAAAAGAGTAATCGTAGGAAACATAAAATAGAGCTGCAGCAGTATCACTATAACTTTGGTTGTTCTTAAATTCAGTAAATAGAAAAATGTGAAAATCTACTTGGTCACAAAATTTAGTTTGTAAACTAAGTGATAGAGACCTTATAAGAAGTACTGTTACTCTTGGCTGATTCAAATAACACATTTATTTTCCCAGCCCTGGGCCAAAGCACCAATTTATTAAAAATCTAAGACTCCTCCAAATTCCAATCTCTATAGCAAGAACCAATACTTTACCAAAAGGTCTGGACTGCCCAAAAAATGTGTTGGCCCAGTTCATGTACTTACCATTTTCATTTCCCCATTGTACCAACAAGATAAGAAACCTTTGAGTTTTTGTGTTCACATTTCTAACCCCAGGGGGAAATGGTTGCAGGTAACTTTGCTATCACTTTTATAACTGCAATGGGAAATAATCGCCAGCTCTAGAAGAAAGCAGATGACTTGGGAGGGGGAGCTATAAGTAGAATATGTATATAGTCAAGGGAGTGAGAAATAGCCTATCAGTAGAAGCATTCAAAACTTTATTTCTTCATTAATTCACTCACTTAACAAGGAGAACAAGGAGTACTTACCAAGACTCTATTATATGCCACGTGCTGTGGTTGGTGTCCAAAATAGTAAGCTCAAAATAAGAACAAAACTCTTGTCTTCGGGGCGCCTGGGTAAATCAGTTGTTGGGCGTCTGCCTTCGGCTCAGGTCATGATCCTGGATGCCCGGGTTCGAGCCCTGCATCGGGCTCCCTGCTTGGTGGGAGGCCTGCTTCTCCCTCTCTCACTCTCCCTGCTTGTGTTCCCTCTCTGGCTGTGTTTCTCTCTGTGAAATAAATAAATAAAATCTTAAAAAACAAACAAACCCAAAAAGCTCTTGTCTTCAAGTTACTTACAGCCTAATTAAAGAGAGATAAGACACACAACAATTATAATGCAATGCAGTAAATACTTTGGGAGGGAACAGAATGGCATCACTGAAGCAGCTAAGTTTCTGTTGGGTTCACCTGTCAGGAGAAAGGGCATGACTGGCAGAGGATGCAGAGCCTGCAAGCACAAAGACATGCTGCTTGGCTTGAATTCAAGGGTCCTTTGGGCTACTAGGTGTAGATGTGGCTGGTGGATTAAGCTGAGTTATAAGCAGTTTTGATTTTATCCTGTTCAGTGAAAAACTAGTAGCTCAAAGGGAGAACTATTAAATGTTTTTCAGCAAGGGACTAAAATAATTGGATTTACAGTTGACTTTTGAACAACATAGGTTTTAACTGCATAGGCCCACTTATATGTGGATTTTTTTTTTTAAATACAGTACTTGAAATGTATTTTCTCTTCCTCGTGATATTCTTAACATTTTTTCTCTAGCATACTTTATCATAAAAACAGAAAATATGTATTAATCAACTCTACATTATCAATAAGTCTTCAACAGTAGACTATTAGCTTCTTGGGTGTCAAAAGTTATACATAAATTTTTGAATGCATGGGGTATTGGCGCCTTAACCCCTGTGTTGTTGAAAGGTCATCTGTACTTTTTAAGATCATTTTAGTAGCTGTATGAAGGTTGCATTGGGAAGGGTGATCAGAAAACAAATTAGGAGTCTACTGTGGTGTTGTAGCAAAAGAGGAGATGGTATTCTTGGATTCTCAAGATTTCCATGACTGAGAAGATATTTGTTTTATCAATGGGTCAAGAAATATAAAAACCACTTATCAACAGAAAATTAAGAGTGAAATCAGAAAAAAAAATCAATATGTTTAAGCACTTAAAAAATAAAAACAGACCTTTTTTTTTTTTTAAGAGATTTTATTTATTTGACAGAGAGAAACATAGCCAGAGAGGGAACACAAGCAGGGGGAGTGAGAGAGGGAGAAGCAGGCTTCCCGCTGAGCAGGGTGCCCGATGTGGGACTTGAACCGGATCTCCGGGATCATGACCTGAGCTGAAAGCAGTCACTTAACCAACTGAGCCACCCAGGCGCCCCCAAAACAGACCTTTTATGTAATAAATTCTCAGGTATCCAGGACTGATTCTCTAGCAGATGAATTAGTTTATTGAAGAATTTAGATTCTTTTTTCTAAACTTTGTAATTGTTTGATTTAAGTTCTTATATGGTTTGCCAGATGGTGGAAAGAGAAAAGGAAATGAAAAAGCAAATTTAATCAATTTGGCTCCCTGACTGCTGCTTAATATGGAGATTCAGGAAGGTGACATGCTCATTACACTGAAGTGTGTGGATATCTGTGCAGTGCATACACATATCCCTTATCTCCACAGATAAATCAGAGATCATTGAAGGAAAATGTACATACTGAGAGAATAATTGGCTCTTTGTGTTAACGCTTGAAAGTACTTTCCCACTTTTCCTATTAAAAGCTTTATTTGGTCCCTTCACCTGAATAATGTATGCAGCACTCATTTCTCTTTCATCAGACGGGCTCACAGTTTAATGAATACATCTTACAGCTGTGGTTTGATAGTCATGCTTTCTATCTCGCGTGGAGGCTTGGCTACCAGAAGAATCCGAACAGCCAGATCATTTCAGTCAGTTACTTGCTTAGCAAATGAGGACTCCTCTGGAATCACTGCATTCATCTGAGGGCTATAAAGTTATTCTCAGCTGTGCCCCCAAGGAAAGGAAATGCATTAATTGCCCTGATGGTGGTAACAGGTGTTCTCTTCAGCTCCTTACATGCAAAGACGTTGTCTTTTCACTGTAGAAGGCTTCTTTTTTTTTTTTTTTTTTTTAAGATTTTATTTACTTATTTGACAGAGAGAAACACAGCGAGAGAGGGAACACAAGCAGGGGGAGTGAGAGAGGGAGAAGCAGGCTTCCGGCGGAGCAGGGAGCCCGATGTGGGACTCCATCCCGAATCTCGGGGATCAAGACCTGAGCCGAAAGGCAGTCGCTTAACCAACTGAGCCACCCAGGCGCCCCAAGAGTTTAATTGTAGAAGGCTTCTTATTGTTAAGTGTGAATTCCCATTCTTAGATCAAAACAATTCTGAAACGGCTGCAGTGTTATTTTCAATGCTTTCTTGTTTCTTAGCCATTCACAGTCATGTTTAGGTTTACCCATTCACTTCCCTATCGAGAGGCAAGAAATATATTATGCTGATAAGACAAAAAACAGGAGAGCAGAAGACATGTGTTTTACTCTCCGTCTGGCCATCGTGAATGAGGATGAAGAGGTTCTTGGCTTTTTCTTCAAAGAAAAAAATGTTTGAACTTTGTATTTTAACCATTTCTTATGCTCATACATGAAATCTGTTATTTTCCTATCGTTCAGAAGTTACCTGACACTTTAATCCTCCTAAAACTAAAAAACACTTTCTAATCATGGAGTCTCTCCTGTTGCGGGGAATATTTGCCAAATTACCCAAACGCCGCAAATTCATCCAGGTGAGACCAGGAGTTCTGCAAAGCCTACAGGACAATCCGGGAGGTGAGCGGGAGGAAACTACATATCCCGCCATGCCTCGCTCATGAGCACAATGGAGCCCTGTCGTCATCCGGGTCACGGGGCCGCGCGTTCCGTGCGCGCTGCCGGATTCCGGCCTGGGTGCCGCCCCGGGCGGAGGGCCCTCCTGGGCCGGGAAAACTTCAATTCCCGGCATGCGCTGCCACGGATGCGCCTGCGTACAGGAGCTACCGCGCCGTAGCGGGTTGGTTTAAAGCGCTGTGTTAGTTACATGGAAACCGGCCTGCCTGCTGAGGGACACAGCTACTGGTGGACAGATGGAGTGTGAGGTAAGGCTACGGGCCGTGGACGGGTGCCGGGCCTGCGGGAGAGAGTGGGCGGCTCAGCCAAGACCACCATCACCTCTTCCTGCCGGCCTTTCATTCTCTTGGCAGAGTTTAGTCTCGCCCTCGGGTTCTCAGGACCCTGATGGATGGCGCTTCTGCGCCGGATGCAGGTGAAAACCGTTTAGGAGTTAAGTTTGCATTGGACTGGCTCCAGCTGAGGGATGGAGGACAGCCACCAGTGAAGGCCTTCAGATATGCCCCGATACCACCTTTTCTTTATAGGTTAGGTTGTAGGTTATAGGTTCTTAGAAAAGCCATTTCGACGTGTTTTTTGTTTTTTAAATTTTTGTCACCTGTTATAGTCCTCGTTCTGCTTATTAGAATGTAGGTGTCAGGAACTGGTATTCGTTCATTGAAGTTTTCCCAGTACCTGGCACTTGTGTTAGAACAGGATAGATGTTCATTAAATTTTTGTTGAGTTTTCCGTTTGTTTGCCAGCCACAGTGCCTAATGCAGTGTGCAAAACTCTGAAGATAGGGAGAGAGTAATCTGACCTACTTGGGAGCACTCAGTCTAGCTTGAACACCCACACACTCCGCATGTCCCCAGTTGGTAATGGTGGAGCACCCAGGGACACCCAGTTCCCTGAATCCTTTCTGTTCTCTTTTAGCCAGTCTTGTGGCTTTACAAACCGCCCGGACGTTGACAATTAAAAAATTTATATTGCTAGTCCACACCTCTTCTCTGAATTCAGAATTAACAAGTTCTGGTCATCTTTCCAGTTTTCAATTTAACATTTCCAAAACGATTCAATCTTTCCACTAAAATTAATTCTTCTGACAGCCTTCTGTTGTCTCATTTAATGGCAACACCATTCTTCCAGTTGTTACCTTGCTCTCATATTTCATATCTAATCCATCAGCCAAATCAATCTTTAAAGTTTTTTGTAAGACTTTATTTATTTATTTGACAGACAGAAACACAGCTAGAGAGGGAACACAAGCAGGGGGAGTGAGAGAGGGAGAAGCAGGCATCCCGCTGAGCAGGGAGCCTGATACGGGGCTCGATGCCAGGTCTCCAGAATCATGACCTGAGCCGAAGGCATTCGCTTAACAACTGAGCCACCCAGGTGCCCCAGCAAAATCAATCTTTAAAACATGTCTGGACTCTGACCACTTCTTACTATTCTGTTGCTATCATCCTGGTCCTAGCCTGTGGCACCTCCTGCCTGGGTTATTGTAGCAGCTTCCCAACTGGTCTTTCTCCCTCTGTGGTTGTCATCCTATCCTCACGGCAGGGTTATCCAGAGTGATCCAGTTAAAAGGTAAGTTATATCATAGCACTCCTCTGCTCTGCACAGTCTAATGGCTCTGAGAGTCACTGATAGTAAAAGCCAAAACTTTACAGTAGCCTTTAAGATCTAATGTGATCTGGTTCCTTTATTACCCTCTGACCTCAACTTCTATAGTTCTCTCCTTTACTTATTCCTCTCAAGCCAGAGTAATCTCCTTACATTATTAAGAATCTTTGTACTCACTTTTTTCTCTTTCTGGACTTTTTTTTTTTTAAGATTTTATTTTTTTATTTGACAAAGAGATCACAAGTAGGCAGAGAGGCAGGCAGAGAGAGAGGAGGAAGCAGGCTGTCTGTGGAGCAGAGAGCCCAATGTGGGCCTCGATCCCAGAACCCTGAGATCATGACCTGAGCCGAAGGCAGAGGCTTTAACCCACTGAGCCACCCAGGCGCCCTCTTTCTGGACTTTTCAAAGTCACCTGGCTTTTACTAGTATATTACTTAAGTCATTGGTCTTATTTATGCCATCCTTTCAATGAGGTAACCTACTTAGAAGCTGCACAGAAATAATCTCCCTAAATACAGAAACAGAATTGTATTAATTTGATAATGATACCTTTATGAAAGTAGCTATGAATGCACTTTTTAAAACTAAAAGTTTATATCTAAGTATTTTTACGATTGTTAAAATCAAGCATCAGGCCTTGGGTTCAAGGCTACTTTCAATGATATTTGCACCTTTTCAAAAACAGCAAAGCACACATTAGTCAAGCCATAGTCTCTTTGCTGCAATATTAACAATTAGAGCTAGATTCTTTTCTCGTAAGATTGTACTTCTTAGACTGTGAGCTTTTGAGCTATGGCTTCTGAGGATCTGAGTGGCCAGTGGACTGTGTATGGGGCCTGCCAGATGAGGGACGACAGGCAGGGGTTTGAGTAACTACAGTGAAAATGAGAATCTCTCATGACTCAATAGGTTTACTGGATCCCAGGTAGTTACCTCACTCTTCCTTTAACAGGCTTCCAAGTATTCTAGGACTCTCCCTGGTGGATAGTAAGTCTGTCTTAGTCTTGCTATTCAATCTACCATTGCTTTCTTCCTTGCTTCCTTGGGCTCTCCTGACCTTGACATTTTTTCCCCCCATTGCAGAGAGGCTTGTGGAGGGATGGTTTTCAGTTAATACTGGAACCTGTTTCTAATCTCCAAAGGGTATATTGGCTTGTTTAGTTTTCCAGTTAACTTTTTGGATGACTTGCAGATGTTCATCAGTGATTCACTAAAAGGATATTTCAAGAGCACTGCCATGTTCACTTAGAAAATTTATCCCCTGCCTACCATCAGTCTGTCCCAAGCACCTCACTGTTCTCTTCCTTAGAGTGAATTTTCTGTAAATCTCCTCCCCCTCAGAGGCTGGGGGCCAAGTTTGTTCCTTCTTTTTGTTCAAGTATTCTTTTCTTTCCAGAAACCTGAATGGCTCCAGTGTAGATCAGTTTCAGGTGGGCATGAGTGATGATGATGTGAATAAAATTCTACTCAAACCTATATAGACTTTTTCTCTAAAAAAAAAATGAATTTAATTTGGTTTTAAATTTTGTTTTTATGGCCAAAAGTGCACAAATACCAAAAGGTAAGTGTGAGCATTTTATACATATCATAGGTACCTTAGGGAAATATCAGTAACACCGTGACATTCTAACACTTACATGAAAATATTTTAGACCAGAATCTGTATCCCATTCAAAATATGTGGGAAACTTATACTCCATTTCTTGTATTTTTCCCCTAAAATGGACTAATGTTTATATTAGTATTTTATGCTTGGCTTTTTATATAAAGTAATAGAGGCCATCTTTTATATTATAACCAGCTGCGTCAGCTTAACAAGTTGCCAGGGAAATTGTCCTCCTTCACATCTCTCGCAGTGCTTGTCCTTTCTTTTACCACTTCCTTCTACTTGTTTCTCCACCAACTATTGCCAGGGGCTACTATGTTTCAGGAACATTTTTGTTGTAAGCAACAGAAAACATGACTAACACAAAAGGCAAAAGTTTGTTTTTCTCAAATAAACGGAGGTTGGATGTTACTAATTTTGTGTAAAAAAAGAAAAAAAGGTCGGGTTAATCTGAACTTCTCTGGCCTTTCCTTTGTATTTCTTAGATGCTGGTGATCCCTGGCTCTGTTATTTGTATCTAAAAGTGAGGCACTGCACTGCCAACTGAAAGAGAGCTCTCAGAGCTCTGGGTTTCAAATGCGGAAGTAAAGGACCAGTACCATCATTTCTGTTTTTTCTGTCAGAAAAACAAAAGCCTTCCCAGAAGCTCATGCAAACTTTTTGCCTACAGTCTCATTCCAGAATGCGTCACATGGCTGTGCAGGGGATGCTGGGGATATGAAATTTTCAGCTTTTATAGAGAGAACAAAGAAGTCAATTCTGTCTACCCCAAACCTTATTAAACACTTTAAATTTTTTCCCCACTTCAAGCCTGGTATGTTTCTAGGTGGGCAGTAACAAGACAGCAAGTGGTAGAAAATGGAATGGAGGGTAAATCCATGTAGTGTTTCTCCATTGTTATCCTTCCATTTTCTCCCCACCCCACACTGTTGGTGATTCCCCCAATCCTAACCCTGGTTTCAGGAAGGCTCTTTCTTCTATTACCCAAGGAGAACTATCCTGGTACATGTGGTGACATGAGCAGGAGTCTCCAAATCTGCCTTTTTTTTAAAACCCTGATGAAACTTACTTCAAATCTTTGTATATCCAAAGACTGTTACTGCCTGTATATGCCTTTGTCTTTCTCTTCAGGAAATTTCAAAAGCATGGTAGGAAATTAAGAATAGCTTCTTTGCCCCCATGTCCTTAAACTGATCATTAACAGAAAATCTTTTAACAAATTCAGATTAAATGTGTTCAAAATGCTTTCCATAAGAGTGAGTGGTTGGATGTTTAATAACTAAGTAAGCACTAGGGAAATTTTCCAGGTGATGGTACTGTTCTGTTTTTGCTAGTTATCTGTATAAGTTCAGTTAATGAAAATTCATCATAATGTGCAGTTAAAATATGTATGCATGCATGTTCCTTCATAAAATGTTCTAAATTTTTAAGGTAAAAAATTAAAACAAAAATTAAAAAAAAAAAAAGAGAAATACTTTGTTTCATAGAAGTGAATAAAAGAGAGAAATCCTGGTCAGAAGCACTAAGATAAGAGTAAAAAGAAAATTTGTACCCTTTGACCTACATCATTCCTTTTCCCCCCTCCCTCCAGCTCATTCTATTCTCTGTTTCTATGAAATCAAACTTTTTTATTCCACATATAAATGATATTAGACAATATTTTTCTTGCTGTCTAGTTCATCTCACATAGCATAATGCCCTCTAGATTCATATATGTTGTTGTCACTGGCAGGGTTTTCTTTCTTTTTATAGCTGAATAACATAATTTATATCACTTTTTCTTTGTCTACTCATCTGTTGAAGGACATTTAGGTTGTTTCTCCATCTTGGCTATTGTGAATAGTGCTGCACTGAACATGAGTGAGCTGGTAACTCTTTCAAAATCCTGCTTTTGATTCCTTTGGCTATATACAAAGGAGTGGGATTGCTGGATCATAGGATAGTCCTATTTTTAATTTTTTGAGGAACTTCCATACTGTTTTCCATAATGGCTGTACCGTTTTATATTCCCACCAACAGTGTATGAGTGTTCACTTCTCTCCACATCTTCACCAGCATTTGCTATCTGTCTTTTTGATAATAGCTATTCTAACAGGTGTGAAGTGGTATCTTATTGTGGTTTTGATTTGCATTTCCCTGGTGATTAGTGATGTTGAACGCTTTTTCATTTATCTGTTAGCCATCTGTATGTTGTCTTTGGAGAAAATGTCTGTTCAGACCCTCTGCCGATTTTTTTAAATTAGTTTCTTTGCTTTTTTGTTATTGAGTTCTATGGGTTCTTCATATATTTTGGACATTAATAGTTTATCAAATCTGTGGTATGCTATTATTTACTACCATTCTGTAGGTTACCTTTTCAGATGAGTTCTGAGGATGTAATGTATGGCATGATAACATAGTAATATGTTGTATAGTTGAAAATTATGAGAGTAGATCTTTAGCATTGTTATCATGCGTTATCGTGCAGTGTGCACACATACAACATACACAGTTACCTGTGTTATTATCTGTGTAGGGTGATGAATGTGTTTATTATCTTGATCTTGGTGACCATTCTACAGCGTATATTTATATATATCGAATTATCACATTGTACACTTTAAATATATGCCATTATATTCAATTATTCCTCAGTAAAGTTAAAAAAAAATTAAGCCATTTTCTGGGATCTGTTGTGGGGAGATAAAAGGAAATTGGAGAGTTTTAAGATGAAGACATGTTCTTGATATTGACAAGAAGCTCAGTCATTTCGCCACCCCGCATCATGCTTCTTGCCCCTTTTAAATCCTGCCACCAGTTTTCCCACTTACTTAATTCTTGCCTTGGGTGATGGAGACTACTTTCAGTTACTTGGACCTAAAGTAGTCACCACTTCCACTGCCTGGGAGGTAAGGGGAAGAGAGATACCTGATTACACAGTAAGTGGGGGAGAAAAAATGTGTTCCTAATATCCAAAATGGGATCTTTGTGAACATGTTTCCGTAGGAGCTAGTAATGGTTAAGGTTTCTAGTCTGACTAGTATAGAAATGTCTATATAGTTGCAGTTGCAGGAAAACATCCTTAATGTTTCTTTCCCCAATGACCCTGTCAATGAACTTTGGGCCCATGATTCATCTATTTGTTGGGACTTCTATGCCAGTTCTGCCTAATTCTGTCACTAGTATTTCAAAAAGTACTCTTACACAGTTTTGCAAGAGAAGTCTGGAAATTTTATGTCCGTAGCTATAGAAGAGTCTTTGCTAGGCTGTGAAATTAAGTTTGCAAATTATTTTTTAAAATCACTGCTTCAGTGTAGTTGGTAAATTTATCTTACAACAAGTGCTCAGAAGCCTAAGTATAGAATGTTTTTCTGAAAGATTGGTTGGAGTATGTAAAAATGATGGCTACTAATGAAACAAGTAGTAATTCCCCTAGTCAAGTCATAGGTCTAGTATGTGTCTAATAGTAGCAAATAGGATAGACTAGATTATGATGCAATAACAAACTACTCAACAATCTCAGTGGCTTATAACAATATAATTTTATTGCCCACTCACCCTGGATGTCATGGACGGGCCATAGCTCTGCTTCATGCCTTCACTCTAGGATCTTGGCACACAAAGCCGGCCCTGTATGGGTTGTTGCTCATATTATGGAGGGGAGAAAGAAGGAGATGATGAATGACAAGTTGGCTTTTAAAGTTTTCACCCACATTAAATTGACCAAAGCAAGACTCATGGCCATTCCTGATCTCAACAGGACAGGAATGTGTAATTCTCGCGCAAGAAGGGACAGTGACTATTTTGAACTGTAATAGAACCTACTGTACTAATATTGTGACTTTAATCTCAGGTGCATATGGAAACTACAGTGTCCAGACCAGTCCTCTCTCCAACCCACATCAATGCTACAGCTTCTGAAACATTCACGGTACTTCAGGAAAGGATGAGAATAGTTGAGGAACAGACCAGTTCTCTGAGGGATGACCTAATAATGTTGGACTTTGGTGAAAAAAGGTAACAAATGGAAAATGAACTAGATCTTTGTAGGTTGAAGAAGTCCTAGAAGTCTTAGTGCAAATGGTTTGGCAGATGAAGTAGGTATTTATAAAAAAATAGAGAAAACAGTTTCCATTTGAACACTAATTAGAAAATATTTGCAGGATAGAGTTGTCCTGTAATAGAGCTACTACCACTATTCGCCTGAACAGATATTTAAAGTGAAGAAATGAGTGGGAGGATGGGGTACCTGGGTGATGGGCAGTAAGGAAGGCATGTGATGTAATGAGCAATGGGTGTTATAGGCAACTCATGAATCCCTGAACTCTACCTCTGAAACTAATAATACACTGTATTAATTAATTCAATTCAAAAAAAAATTTAAAAAGTGCTAATTAGGTGCACAAACTTTGATAACCAGCTCACCTTCAAAACTTTATTGAAAACAAACATGGAATTTTTGTATGATTAGAAAAAATTTAGTTCTTATTTTTTAAATCAAAAATAGACTTTGGTATTAAAGTGAACATCTAAACTTGATTCATGCCATTGATATGGTCTTCATTTTCTTTCCCCAGACTTATTGTAAATTAAAAGGTTTTAAGTCTTTAAAAAAATTTCATAATTTAGAATGAAGTACTCAAAAAAAACCCAAACAACAACAACAACAAAACACCTTTTTTTCTCCCTTGGCTAAGGATGGTATTGCCATTAAAAGTTGGATTATTAATGGCCTAGGAATCTGGGTACTGAAGCAGCCAATGCCAAATTTGCTAGTGTGATTTTCTTCAAGATTACACTATATTTCCTTAGTGTCTCTCATGAAAACTTAAAATTATTATAGTTGGTATTATAGCACCCATAGAATGAATAATTCTTCAGTAGTTAAACATTAACTTTGTATAGATGCTAAGTACATTAGAATAAAGTAGGAATGTTTATTATGATCTTGTTTAAAAATTTTCTAAAAATATGTGAATATATTGACTCCATGCTAACTTTAATTCTTAGTTTATAATTATAGATTTAGCATTTAACATGTTTTATGTACCACAAAAAAGTTTACAAAAAATTCACATTAAAAGAAACAACCATTATAAAGCCAGTGGTCTTTATCCATCTGACATTAGTCTCATCCTCTTAGTGCTTTCTGTATTTAAATTTGGAGAAGTTAACAGATGCTTAACTAAGGAATCTGATTTTTATTCTCGGTAGAAATGTTACATTGACCTGATGGTTGGGATTACCATAATACACATTGTATTGCATAATATTGTTAAATTGGGATGTTTGTCCAGAGGCCAACTGGAAACTCCAAAGTGTTTGGAAGAGCCTGTGAGACAGCATATCATTAGTTCCATCCAGAACGAAGTGATTTGTTCAGGAAAACCAGATATTCTATGGAAGAACTGTGAGTTTTTGGTAAATCGAATGTGCCATCTGGAAAGCCTCATCCAGTCCTTGAAGATGAACATCTTTCGTCTGCAAACCGAAAAGGATTTGAATCCACAGAAAACAGGTACAGACAGAAGAGAATCATCAGATATTTGGTTTTCTATGGGTGCTTAATGAGTTTATGAGTTTTTTTTTTCCCCTTTCCTGACCTTTGAACTGCTCCATGACCCTCCCGTGCTGTTGGGTAGCTTTTCTGAAGGATCGACTAAATACAATACAGGAGGAGCATTCCAAGGACCTGAAGCTGTTGCATCTTGAGGTGACGAATTTGCGCCAGCAACTAAGAGATGTAAAAGAGGAAGAAGACAAGGCACAAGAAGAAGTGCAAAGGTTGACAGCCACCCTGGAGATTGCCTCAGAGACAAAGGTTTGAATCCAGATTTCTGAAATACAGATTCACTGTTAGCTGGAAGAGGCAACAGACCCATAAAATTGACTTTTAAAAATAGGTGATAATGATGTGAGGATTCTTGACATTTCAAAGTTACCTACATTGATAACCTAAACTATTGTGTACTATCAGTATTGTGATAGAGCTCTTACCCTGTACGCATGAGAGTGGGAGTCCACAGGTATGAGGTAGAGTCTCTGCTCTTCCAAGGGCATATGCTAGCCGGAGAACAAAGAATAGCATGAAAACAAATAGAGAAAAAATATGGGCATAGGAAGTGTTAAAGGACAGTGTAAGTGAATAGTGACATGTTTTTTTGTGTGTGTTCAGGCGGGTTTGAGAAGGTAGATGTGCCCTGTCTAGGGTAGATTAGGGTAAGCTTTAAGAAAGGGATAAGACATGAGCTGAACTTTTAGAAGGCAAAGTAGAGAGGTAAGGACATTTCAAGGAGTACACACAGGCAGGAAAGAATATAATAAACTGACAATTTTGTTCTCCCTTCAAGGGCAAGGCAGTGTAATAATCAACATGTTATTTTGTTTAATTTTTGAAAAACCTCATGACAGGATGATATTGTCCCCATTTTAGTAATAAGAGCATTGGGCCCCAGAGAGAACTCATGTGTCTAAGATCACAGTTCCCTGTCTTCTTCGTGTTACCCAGATTTGGATTTAGATCTCTCCACTGGTACAGTTAGAGTAAAGGCATAAACTAGCCTGTCAGGAGTGAGGATTTTGGGGCGGCCAATAAATTGTAAATTAGCTAGGGATCACATTATAGAGGATTTCAAAATCAAGACTAATTAGTAGTTGGGCTTGATACCAAGTGGGTGGTTATCATTTTTGATAAGGAAGTGACATAACAGAAACAGGAAAACTAATCTGGCAGTAGTATAGTGTTTTGGGAAACCAATTAGGAGTCCACCAAATGATTTGAGGCACAAGCCTTATTAGGTCTGACTTAGGGTGGCATTTTGAAAAGAAAGGGATGTTTTGTGAAGAAGGGTATGTTAGAATATGGTACTGGACAGGAGCTGAGTAGGGGAAAGAAGGCAAAGATGAGGTTTTACACCTTGGATTATGGTGCCGTTAATAGTGATATAAAAGAGAATAAATAGTGAAAGCTGTGTTTTTGATCCTCACCTCCTAAGCCTGTATAAAATTTGAGGCAAGAAGAGATTAAATACTTAAAAAAAAAAAAAAAGGAATATACTCTATAAGAAAAGTTTCTATCAATTACCAGGTTCTCTCATTATTGAATTTTACATACAATGTGAATGAGTTTGGGGTGCCAGGTGGCTCAGTCACTTAAGCATCTGACTTGTGATTTCAGCTCAGGTCATGATCTCATGGGTTGTGAGGTTTACCTGCCTGGGGCTCCACACGAGGGTGGGTTTGCTTGAAGATTCTCTCCCTCTGCCCTCCACCAACTCACACATGTGCATGTATTCTCTCTTTCTCTAATCTTTTTTCTTTTTTTAAAAAATATAAATTCAATTAACTAACATATGGTGTATTATTAGTTTCAGAGGTAGAGTTCAGTGATTCATCAGTTGTGTATAATAGCCAGTGCTCATTACATCATGTGTCCTCCTTAATGCCCATCACTCAGGTACTCCATCCCCTTACCCATCTCCCCTCTAGAAACCCTTAGTTTGTTTCCTATAGCTCAGTCTCTTATGGTTTGTCTCCCTCTCTGATTTCATCTTACTTTATTTTTCCCTCCCTTCCCCTATGTTCATCTGTTTTGTTTCTTAAAGTTCACATGTGAGTGAAATCACATGATAATTCTTTTTCTGATTGACTTATTTTGCTTAGCCTAATACCCTCTCATTCCATCCACTTCATTGCAAATGGCAAGATTTCATTTGTTTTGATGACTGAGTAATATTCTATTATAGATATACCACTTCTTCTTTATCCATTCATCTGTCAGTGGACATTTGGGCTCCTGCCATAGTTTGACTGTTGTGTTCATTACTGCTATAAACGTTGGGGTGCAGGTGCCCCTTCAATCACTATGTTTATGTGCTTTGTGTGAATACCTAGTAGTGCAATTGCTGGACCATAGGGTTGTTCCATTTTTAACTTTTGGGGAACATCCATATGGTTTTCCTGAGTGTACCAGCTTGTATTCCCACCAGCAGTGTCGGAGAGTTCCCCTCTCACCAACATCTGTTATTTCCTGACTTGTTAATTTTAGCCATTCTGACTGGTGTGAGGTGGTATCTCATTGAGGTTTTGATTTGTATTTCCCTGATGTTGAGTGATGTTGAGCATGTTTTTGTGTGTCTGTTGGCCATTTGGATGTCTTTGGAGAAATGTTTGTTCATGTCTTCTGCCCATTTCTTGACTGGATTATTTGATTTTTGCATGTTGAGTTTGGTAATTTCTTTGTAGATTTTGGGTGCTAGTCCTTTATCTGATAAGGCATTTGCAAGTATCTTCTCCCATTCTATAGGTTGTCTTTTGGTTTTGTTGACTGTTTTCTTTGCTGCACAAAAGCTTTTTATCTTGCTGAATTCCCAATAGTTCATAAAGGAAGTATATCTTTAAAAAAAAAATAAAAGGAAAATAATAGAAGTCATGAATCTAATAAAATAACTTTCCTTTTAAAGATCTCATTGTAATAATTATTTTAGACTCACAGTAAGAAGTATTTATAACGGTGTTCAGAATAGCATTTCTAGGTTACTAGAAAAAAGTCTAGATTTGAAACAGATGTGCCTATAGACAGTTTCTTTCTTCATTTCAGATTATTTAGAACCTTTTCTCCTTGTACTTTTAGAAGAATGCAGCCATTATTGAAGAAGAATTGAAGACCACAAAACGTAAAATGAACATGAAAATTCAGGAGGTAAGATAAAAAAAGGATCTGGAGGATGGAGGGGGCGTTGGAATTGCTGAGGGGAAGTCAGGAAAGTGGAAAGCATGAAAAACTTTGAAGAAGAAAATATGTTACTGTGGAGTAGGAAGATTTTAAAAATATGCCATGTGAAATTCAAGTTAAAGTGGCTTTATTTGACTTTAAGAGTTCCTTTTGCCTCGGAATGGCCCTACAACCAGAAATAAAGTAAGTGCTTTGTGAGCTAGAAAGGAAATTAGTTACCACAAAATTCATATGTGAGAGCTAAGTGAACGCCTTCATACAAAGACCTTTTAAACTAAAGTTGTGGTTAAAACAAAAAGCTTTTAATATGCCTGCTCATCTCATTTTATCTTGAACCCTCCATTTCAGCCTAAGTTTGAGTAGGTAACAGATTGGGAATTGTGAAGTAGGTGGCTGCTAAAAGTTGCTGGACTAAAAATTGGCAGCTGAAGACAGTGGAAGAGTCAGGAGAATTAGTAATCCAACACACCCTGGCCTAAAAACCTCAATATTCCCTGACAGAATAATCATTGCTGTTCATCCAAATCAAAGGGATCTGAATTATATTAATACTAAGAAGTAGACATGCTTTTAAAGAAAATCCTCTTGTGAAATTACTTTTTAAGTTATGATTTTTAGTGCTTAAGATGTTAAGTATCGCTATCTGGAAAATTCTCTCATGTACTTTGCTAGTAACTACTGATAAAAACATGATGTCTCATAGTTAGAATGTATTCCATTTCATGTTGTTTTTATTTAGTTTTTAGATATTTAAGTATACTATTTTTTTAAAGAATTTTCACATTTATAGAAAAACTGCACAGAAAACAGTTCTCATAAACCTACTCTCTCCATCCCTCCAATTTCCCCTATTAGATTAGTGTGGTACATTTGTTAAATTTGATGAACTAGTGTTGTTCATAAATAAATTGATAAATCATTATTAAAGTCCACAGTTTATATTAAGAGTCACCCTTTGTTCATTACATTATCTTATAGAATAGTATCGCTGCCCTAAAAATGTTCTTTGCTCCATATACCCACCCCTTCCTTCTCTCTTCCTGAGCTCCTTCACTGTCTGTACTTTTGTTATAGTTGGAATGATTCAGTGTGTGGTTGTTTTGGACTGGGTTCTTTCACTTAGTATATTACATTTAACATACCTTCAAGCCTTGTCATGCTGTGGTAACAATATTCCATTGTATAGATGTACCATAGTTTATTTTATCCATTCATCTATTGAAGGAAATGTTGGTTGGTTCTGAGTTTTGGCAATTGTAAATAAAGCTGCTATAAAC
The DNA here is from genome assembly GCA_004023965.1 of Spilogale gracilis. Classification (NCBI taxonomy): domain Eukaryota; kingdom Metazoa; phylum Chordata; class Mammalia; order Carnivora; family Mephitidae; genus Spilogale; species Spilogale gracilis. Next base: position 37,298 of record PITA01002202.1, read on the forward strand.
ACTCATATGCAGGTTTTTGTGTGGACATGTTATCTACTCATTTGGATAAATACCTAGAGCACAATTGCTGGATCATCTGGTAAGCTTTTGTTTACCTTTGTAAGAAACTGCCAACCTGTTTTAAAAACTGGTTGTACCATTTTGCACTCAAACCAACAATGAATGAGTTCCTGTTGCTCCACATTCTCATCAGCATGTTGTCTTGTCAGTGTTTTGAATTTTTGCCATTCTAATATGTGTGTAGTGGTATCTTGTTTTAATTATAAATTCTCGAATGACATATGTTATTGAAAGTCTTATATGCTTATTTGCCATCTGTATATCTCATTTGGTGAAGTCTCTGTTAGATCTTATGCTTATTTTGTAATTCGATTGTTTTCTTATGTTCAGTTTTGAGAGTTCTTTGTATATTTTGGATACTAGTCCTTAATCAAATATGGGTTTTGCAATTTTTTTCTCCATTCTGTAACTTATCTTTTGCAGAGCAGAAGCTTTTAAATTTAGTGAAGTCCAGCTTATTAATTTTTCTTTCAGGGATTGTACTTTTCATATTATAAGTCATCACCAAACCCACGGTCACCAAGATCTTTCTCATGTGTTTTTTTTTTTTTTAGAAGCCCTATAATTTTGCATTTTACATTTAGATAAATGATACATTTTGAATTAATGATGTAAGGTCTGTATCTACATTCTCTCTGTGTGTGTGTGTGTGTCTGTGTCTGTGTCTGGTTGTTCCAGCACGATTTGTTTAAAAGACTATCAGTGATTATCATTTATCATTACTTTTCATTAGGAAAGTCTTAATTTTGAGTGCTGTGATAAAATCTTGAATTTTTTACTGAACCTTTTCAAGGACCTGTAGAAGGACTGTCCTAAGTCAAAATGCATTTTGGTATTCAAGCAGGAAGGGTGTATTAGTTTGCTAAGACCGCAGTAACAAAGTACCACAGACCGGGTGGCTTAAACAACAAATTTCTTATATTTCTGGAGATTTGAAGTCCAAGATCAAGATGTCAGCAGGTTTTTTTCTCTTGAGGCTTCTGTATTTGACTTACAGATGGCTGCCTTCACATAGTCCTCACGTGGTCTTTGCTTTATGCATGCACATCTCTGGTGTCTTCGTGTGTCTCAGTTATAAGGACACCATTTGGGTTGGATTAGGGCCCACCCTAACAGCATATTTATAGCTTATCACCTCTTTAAAGGCCCTATCTCCAAATATAGTCATATTTTGAGATACTGTGGTTAGAGCTTCAACATAATATTTTTTGGGGAATACAATTGAGCCCATATCCGGGGCTGTATAAAGACAGATTAAATTTGGTATATATCTCCCTAAGAGGTAAGAAATATATCTAAAATCTGGTTCTGATAAACATAAAACTGGTTGCTTTTAATAATGATTCAGAATTAATACCTCAGTAGTTAAATTATTAAATTAAGTTCCTTTATAAAGGACTTAAATTGTATCTCTAGTACATTATACTATATAATTTGATCTAGGTCTTAGAAAACCATGGTAAGCTATTCTATTAAAAGTAATTATAATTTCTTACTATAGTTAGTATTAGATTATTAATACAGGCAAAAATAAAAACTGGCTCATCTTTAAATAAGTTTGTAATACTTAACTGATAACAATGAGGAAGGAATTCCTAAACTTGAAGGAAGAGAATTATAAGAAGTTCAACAGAGTTAAACACATAAGAATTAAAAATTCTACATGGAAAAAAAAGGCAAAAAACAAAACTAATAAAACCTGACAAAACTAGGATTAACAGTCTTTCCTTTTAAAGAACTTAAAATAACTAAAAATAAAAAACAAACAAAAAACCCCCCAAAACAGTGGTCTACTAACATTTTAAAATATATAGTAGTTCAGAAAATAAACAGAGCTAATAACTATATTAGAAAATGTTTAATCTCACTAGTAATCAAAGAATGAAAAGCTGTCAAGATTTTTTTTTTAATTTAATCAGATTAGCAAAGATTTAAGAAAGCAACAATACATAGTATTGTTGGAATTTAGTCTACTACTCCTGGTAGGCTAAAATTGGAAGGAAAATTACATACCAAAAACTTATCAAAAATCTAAACATCATTAAACCTTTAACCTAGCAATTTTTCTTGTAGAAATCTATCCTAAGGAAATAGGCAGGAATACAAAGAAAGATTTAGTCACAGGCATGTTCAGCAGAACAATATTTAGAATGGTGAAAAACTGGAAAAAAAACTAGATGTTTATTATTAGGGGTATGATTAAGAATATTGGAGAACATTTACAAAATTGGCTGTTATGTAACAGTTTCCTGCCAACACACTTTTCATGTCTTTCAACTTTTTTTTTTTTATTGTTACTTAAATTTTTTTTCCCAGTGTTCCAAGATTCCCCACACCCAGTGCTCCATGCAATAGATGCCCTCAATACCCACCACCAGGCTCTCCCATCCCCCCACCCCCCCTCCCTCCAAGTCCCTCAGTTTGTTTCTGTGTCCAAAGTCTCTGTTGTTTCGTTTCTCTCCCTGGATTACCCTACTTCCCATTTACTTTTTTTCTCCTACTATCCTCTAGGTTATCCCTTATGCACCACAAGTAAATGAAACCATGTGATACTTGACTTTCTCTACTTGGCTTATTTCACTCAGCATAATCTCTTCTTAAAAAAAATTAATTTTTTTATTTGGCAGAGAGAAATACAGCTAGAGAGGGTACACAGAAGGGGGAATGAGATAGGGAGAAGCAGGCCTCCCACAGAGAAGGGAGCCCAAAGCAGGGCTCAATCCTGGTACTCCGGGATCATGACCTGAACTGAAGGCAGACACTTACTGAGCCACCCAGGCACCCTTGTCTTTCAACTTTTTAAAAAGTTTTTAAACATAAAGCATATCATCCCTAGAGAAAACACATGAAAAGAGCTATAAAGTGTGCTCTTACATCATCTTCACTGGGACTTAAAAACAATTTCTTTCAACTTGACATCACTTTATAAAAGGAAAAGCATTCTGCAATTCCCATTTAAGTTTGAAAGGATCTCTTTACCTCACGAGAAAAGAGATTCTTTTTTATATCTTTATCTAACTCCTCATCTATTGAGAGAAACAAGGTTAGTGTACCCCAATTCTTGAGTGGTATTTTTATTCACTACTTAACAGTTACTTCATTATTTCCTTAGACCTTTAAATTCCAAAACAGAATTGGAGCAGCTTTCAAAGATATATTTATAATTCTGTGGGATAAAAAATATTTTTAAAAATAGGGAGATAAAGTAATCAAATATAGAAAAATAGGAGTTGAAAGTCAGAAAATACAGAAAGTACATATATACTAAGTTGTGCTATTAATGTTTTTCAACCTTTTTGACATGTCTGTTCTAAGACATACATTTTATACTGTAACACAATACATAAATAATATATACAAACATTTCATGAAGCATTACTTACCCTTTCTTATGACATGCTGTGTGCTCTGATATTTTTTTCCCCCTTTTTAAAGTTTTGCTTGTAACTTCTAACACGTCTTGACCTACAGTCTGGAGAAAAGACTTACACAATGGGAAGACAAGGGCAACAGATTTGACTCTTGGTTTCTTAGTATTTTATCCCTTAGGGAGAAACACAAGCTTGTTTCTGAATAGTCATTAATGAATGAAGAATGTTTGGGAGGAGATGGCATGTCTGGTAAACTTTTCATGGTGAGTTTGATCTTTGGCAAACTACTGTGATGTTCCCTTGGTCTTGCCTAACTGCAGTTTGTTCTGTAGCTAAGGAGACAACTGTCTCAGGAGAAATACCTAAGGGAATCACTTGAGAAATCTGCATCAGCCATGCTCTTCAAAATACAAGAGATGGAATCAACAGTGGAGGTGGAACGGAAACAGGTAGATTTTTCTCTCTTATATCAAGGAATTGAAACCAAAAGAGAAAGCTAATAGTTTACCTATCTTTAGTTTTGCTAATTTTCTCTACATTTATTAAATTTTTCCTGTAGTATTACTTGAAACACCTACATGTAATTTAGACTCTTTAGTTCTATTGAAGGCAATTAGTAGTTCCAAATTCTAATACCTGTATTTGGATTACATAATTTTTATTTTAACCAATGGCTGTCCTTCATAATAAAATTATGAAAAAAGGTTCTACTTAAGGAATTCGTTTCCATTTTGTTTTGTTTTTAAAGATTTTATTTATTTATTTGACAGAGAGAAACAGAGCTAGAGAGGGAACACAAACAGGGGAAGTCAGAGAGCGAGAAGCAGGCTTCCTGCTGAGCAGGGAGCCTGATGCAGGGCTCCATCCCAGATCTCCGGGATCATGACCTGAGCTGAAGGCAGTCACTTAAACAACTGAGCCACCCAGGCGCCCCTCCATTTTGTTTTTTAAGGCTTTGTTTATTTATTTGACAGAGTGAGGGAGTGTAAGTAATGGGAGTAGCTGGCAGAGGGAGAAGGAGAAGCAGGCTTCCCACCAAGCGGGGAGCCTGATGTGGGGCTTGATCCCAGGACCTTGGGATCGTGACCTGAACAGAAAGCAAATGCCTAACCGACTGAGCCACCCAGGCGCTGCTACTTAAGGAATTTATAAGTGATCCTTTATTGCTATATCTTGCACTACCAATATAGTAGCTACTAACCACATGTGGCTATTTAAATTTAAATTAGTTAAAATAAAATTAAAATTCAATTCCTCAGTCACTCTGGCCATACTTCAAGTGCTCAGCAGTTACTTGTGCCTGATGCATGTTGTGTTGGAGAGTGCACAGAAAGTTCTGTCAGGTGGCCTGCTGTAAACACTGCACGCTAGTGAAATCTTTAATGTAACATAGAAACTTCCCTTCTCCCTCCAGTGATGTTAGATTGGAAAGGTTGCCTTACACATGTGCTCAAAGGTAGTTTGGTAGAAACCTTTACCTTACAGAAAGGAGTTTTTCTTCTACATTTCAGGTGCAGATTTTGCAGCAAAACTGCGTTGCCTTACGCAGTTCTATACAGACCACCCAAGAACTACTGGCACAGGAGCAACAGAAAAAAGGAGAGTTAGAGACTTCTAGCTCACAGCTCAAGTCTGATCTAAGTATGAAAATAGATGCTAGAAATTTACATTTTTGTTAGTTTTTTTGAAGTTTCATGCAAAAACTGTTAAGATCCAAAATTCTTGAAGTGGCCATTGTTCCTGAGATTTAAAAAAAGTAGAAAATTGTTGATTGCCTTTTTTTCTGTGGCACTGAAAAAAAAAGTGTTGGTAATAAAATAGAATTTGATCCTCTTAAAACTATTCTATACTTCTTTCTCAGGTTTATTTAAGTGTTCGTGGACTTGGAAACATTTGGTTTCTAGAAATTTAGATTGAATATTGGATAATAAAACATTAATAAGGAAATAAGGCCTTTAGTACTTGCTAACCTGATTCTAACCATTTATCATGTCAGACTTCCATTTTTCAGGTTACCAGTCTATTGATCTGTATTTGTAGCAATAGATGGTTATATGAGTAAACAGAGGCCTTACACGTGATTGAGCTAGGAAATGGATGAGTCTAGTCATGATCCCATGTTGTTCAGTCATGGCACTTCCAACCCATCAGCCTTTGTCCTATTTACTGTTGTTACTATATAATTGTAACCCAGTTTCAGCCAGTATCAAATATAGGGATCACAATGCAGTGCTTCACATGAGTAACACTTCGTGGTTTATGTAGAGCTTTCACAAAAACAATCTTGCATATCATGCTAAACTATCCATACTTCCCAAAGTTAAAGTAAGGCTTGGGCCTGTATCTTCTTACTCCAGTGTTCCTGCCAATGTGCCTTCTATACTCTCTGGCTGTAGTGAGGGCAGGGAATACCAAAAGGGAAATGAAAATTATAAAAAGCATGGAGCAAAGACTAATCTGTTCAGTGTTGTCTGCTTTTAACAGAAAGTACTCTTTTTCCTTATAGTTGTTTATTAGTGAATTATCTGTGGAGTTCTCTGATAATGCCCCAAGATGATTTTCCATCTTCCTGTGATTGTGTGGCTGCCAAAAATACATGTTATATTTTATGGTGTTTCCACATTATCTCATTTGACCTTACAACCTGTGAGAAAGACAAGAAAATATACCCCATTCTATAGAAGAATAAAAAGGTCTGTGTCCAAGAACCCACAACAAATAGAGCTGGGTCTAAAACACAGATCCTTCTATTATAGTAGTAATTTTTTTAGTATTACTTTCTCATTGGCTTAATGCCTTGTTTTGAATTTTGTAAAGAATATATGGAATATTGGGGCACCTGGGTGGCTCAGTTGGTTAAGCGACTGCTTTTGGCCCAGGTCATGATCCTGGAGACCCGGGATCGAGCCCCACATCAGGCTTCCTGCTCGGCGGGAAGCCTGCTTCTCCCTCTCTCACTCCCCCTGCTTGTGTTCCCTCTCTGGCTGTGTTTCTCTGTCAAATAAATAAAATCTTAAAAAAAAAAAAAAAAGAATATATGGAATATCATTTAAGAGATGAAAATTACACATTAATTAAACTAACACAAGGAAAAGGAAGCCTGTCCGAATACCAATTATATGCTTCATATTGAGTTACAGACTCTTTACATGCATGCAGTTTGATTACTTTAAGATGCAGTTATGTTAACTAAATTAATAAAAGGAATGCCTCCAGATATATATTTGCTTTAATGAATTTTAAAATGTAATTATTAGCAATAAACTTTTACATACACATGCACTAACATGACAAAATTGTTCTCCCAAGTAAGATAAATATTCTCCTTTCATTCTTTGATTCCTGGAATTTTTAGAATAGGTCATATGATTATCTTTTTTATCTTTGATTCTTCCATACTTTGATTCCTGGAATTTTTAGAATAGATCCTATGCTTCTCTTTTTTATCCTTCACATATTTTAAATTCGCATTTACTCTATTTGAAATGAGTCTTGGACTTACATATTCAAAAAGTATAATTTTTCTGGCTACATCCTACATAAAATATGAGTTTTTTTGTATTTTGTAATTTTCTGGCTTTAGACTATTTAAGTGAAACAAAACTAATAAATCTTTATGAATTTTTCATGAAGCCAAAACATTACTCTCAGAAAAGTTTATTTTGGGCTACTAGTATACAGTGCCAAACTGTTCCCCTGTTTCTATCTTTAGTTTTATTTTCAGTGTATATACACTCTTGTGTATATGGTTTCAAATATTTTTTTTTCCACATAAAATCATCTTCCTGAGCTCCAGATGGCATCTTACTGCCAACTAAACATCTATATATGGATGTCTTATAGATCCCTCAAAACACATGGTGAATACTTAAATATTGCAATTATTCTTACTCATTCTGTCCCCCAAATCTGCCCCTCGTCCTGTATTCCCTACTTAGCTGAGGAGTCTGCCACCCACTCCATTGCTTAAATCTGGACATTAGATATTCTCTTTGTTTCATCTGTTGCCTTTATCCCAGGAGCCAGCCACCAAGTCCTGACCATTCTCCCTGCTTGTTATATTTCCAGAGTGTGTTTTCCCTCTGCATCCCCATAGTCCTTCCCTTAAAGCCAGCTTTCATTTTTTTATACTTTGGCTACTGTACAGCTACTAAACTGATTTCCTCTTCCTTATTGAGCCTCTATTAGAGGGTTCTCACTAACAAAAACTTTTGATCAGGTGCCTCTCCAGTTTAAAATCCCTCCAACACATCAGCCAATATACCTGGAGTAAAATATGACCTCATTTACTATCACACGTGACTGTGGAGTATTTTTTTTTATAATTTCATGACTTAGTTTCCAGTCTACAAAAATATGGTAGAAATACTTGCATACTCCTTATTTATACAACATACAGACTGGGGGGAAAAAGAAAGCAAGCTGCTCTGGGAGAAGATACTCTGATTTCAATGTCATTGTAGTAAGTTATTATTACTATAGTTATGTGGACTCTCTGTTTTTAGTTTCTAGAGATGAGCTCATTTCCAAGTTGGTTGAAGAAAATAAGGTAAGTTTTGAGGTTGTAGAGTTCAAAGATGTTCTTTCCCCTCTCATTAAGTAATATTTCCTCACTCGTGTTGGTTTTTAGTTGTTCTGATTCTCCAGAAGTCTTTACTAGAAAAAAGTTGCAGTGTAAATGAGTTGTATATTCAGACTGGTTGTTAGCTGGGTATTAGGAAAATCACTTCAGGCAGGTTATTATGGTTTGAAAAAAAAAGATGAGTTAGCATAAATTATGAGATGAATTTGTATCTTATCCTTATTGTAAAATAATTGTTACACAATTTTCTAATGAAATATAAAAAATATTAACTACTTTTTGGCAGCAATGGTTGTGCAACAGTGTGAATATACTTAATGCCACTGAACTTAACACTTAAATATTTTTAAGTGAACTGTACACTTAAAAATGATTAAAATGTGAAATTTTATTTTACTTATATTTTACAACAATAAAAATAATTTAAAAAGAACTATTACCACTTTTATATCATATCTTACTACATTTCTAAATCAACCTTAATGTATAAATCCTGTTGGAATAATTTTTCTGGGTTCTGCCTCATCCTGTAGTAGGTGATGTTTAAGCCTTGAGATGCTTATCCTGGAAAAATAGAAGAGTGGTCCTCTCTCCTTAGGGAGAGTACTTGCATTTGCCTTTCCCCATTTCAATAACTACCTGTAGGGAAAGGTAGTTCACATCCTTGTCACCTATTTCTTTAGTTTTTTTGTTTTTAGAGCAAAGGTGTTTTCTTTTGATGAAAACATCTTCCCCTACTTAAAACTTTAAAAGACCTTTGAATGTGTTTCTTTGAAATAACAAAAGACCTTAACTACTTAGGGGAAAAAATATACATATAATATAACTAACTTATTTATCTTAGCAGAACTTTCTTGACTTGAGAATGCTAGTTAATTATTTACATTATGATTTTAGGCAAATTCCAGTTTGAAACTCCATATGAGAACATTTTGTAATAAACAGTTATTATAATTTATTTAAAAAGAGAAGTTTGGGAGTTGAAGATGATATCAAGATTTTTAAAAATTCTTTACGAGACACTTATCTATAAATATCATTAGTACTAGAGCACTGGGTGTTATATGCAACTAATGAGTCTTTGAACACTACCTCAAAAACTAATGCTGTAGTGTATGTTGACTAAATGAACATAACAAAAAAATAAAAAATAAAACTTGAACTTATAGTAGCCAAAATACAGAACAGGTATTTCGATAGAGATATTTGTAATAACTCTTATATGTAAAAAAAGAGAGAACTTAATATTATTTTTGTTCTTATAGAATGTGCAGATGTCTTTGAACAAGGAACACGAAGAAAATGCGTACTTGAGATCTGAAATTGTATCCCTTCGTGAAACATCAGAAAAAGCACAGGTAGATCTTATTTCTGTAGTTCTTAGATGTTATTGAATTTTAATTAAGGAACCAAGAACAAAGATGATTATATTAATTCATACCATCTGATAGGTCTAATTGACATATAACATTATATTTCAGATGTATATACAATATTTGTGTACACTGCAAAATGGTCACAATAATTCATCCTTCACCATATATAGTTAAAATTTTTTCTTGTGATGAATACATTTAAGATTCACTCTCAGCAACTTTCAAATATGCAATACAGTATTATTAACTATAGTCATCATGCAGTACAATACATCCCCATGACTCATTTTATAACTATAAGTTTATACCTTTTGACCCCCGTCACCACTTTCTCCCATCCCTTATACCTCCTGTGTCTGGCACCCACTGACCTGTTCTGTGTATCTGTGAACTTAGTATTGTTTTTTTTGTTGTTGTTTTAACATCCCACATATGAGATTATATGGTATTTTCTTCCTCTGGTTGACATATTTCATTTAGTATACATTCAGCATCCATCCATATTGTTGCAAATGGCAAGAGTAAATTCTTTTTTGTAGCTGAGTAATATCTATAACTATCTGTGTACACACACACACCACATTTTCTTTATCCATTCATCTATTGATGGACACTTAGGTTAAATAAGCAACTAAATAACTTAGATTCTTTCCATATCTTGTCTATTATAAATAATGCTGCAGTGAATGTAGGGTTGCAGATATCTTTTTGAGTTCAGTGTTTTTGTTTTCTTCAGATGAATACCCTGAAGTGCAATTGCCGGATCATATGGTAGTTCTAGTTTTAACTTTTTTTTCTTTTTAAGATTTTATTTATTGATTTGACAATGAATGCTCTGCCTCACAGTGTTCAAAATTGTGAACAGGAGATCAGTAAACTATTGAACACTTCAGTTGCTCCACCAAATGAACAAATTTCTCCTTTTGATTCAGAATTATGTGGGGTGTTGACTCCAAATATTTGAAAGTATTATCTAATGAAATATCAATTAGAAATAAGTTAAAAAAATTAGGTTCACATACAGAGTGAAATACTATATGATCATTAAAAATACGATATAAAAATAATTATTTACTGGAGAGATCTATGACTTGCTGTATGTACCATCTTAGGTTTCAAATGACCAGCTGACTAGAAAGTGTTCAGAGCTGAACAGCATGCTTGAGACTGTTAGTATGGAAAATGCCAGAATTATTGCGGACCACCAAGCCATTCTGCAGGTATTCATTTAAAACCAGTCAATTTGTGATAGAATCACAGGAAAACTCCTTGGCTAAGAAATTAAGAAATGTGTATGGCCAACTGGATAAATAAAATATTTTAATAGTTCCAAGAATTTTACTGAATTATTTTTTATTAGTGGTTTCCAATTTTCATCATAGGGATCGTTCAGCCTTGCACTCCCCTTAAATACCATTACTCTAAGAAAAGTGGTTACCTGTCCCAAATACTTAGCATTTCCTCAAACACCTGTGGTTTCCCATTTTGCTTATGCTGTTCCCTCTACTGAGAATGGTCTTTATTTCATCTTCAGTGATTTGAAATTCTGTTAATTCTTTAAGACTCAGATTCATCAGGAAGCTTGATCACTCAAACCAGAAGGGATGAGTTTTCTCTGTTAACTCGTATTTCTAGGACATTAAACAGACTTTCATAATAATAGTTCTCACTTTTTGGGGAGCACACTTACTATATACCAAACATTATACTAATGATTTTACATATGTTACCTCCTTTAATTCTAGCAGCCAGTTTGTAAAGGAATATTTATTATCCTTATCTTATAAATAAGGAAAATGAGGTTTAGAGAAGTGTATCAACTTGCCTGAAGTCGCATGCCTAGTAAGAGGTAGAGCTGGATTGAAACCAAGGTCTGACTCCAGAGTCAAAGCTTTTAATTGTTACATTATACTGCCTCTCTATTTTGCATTCTGTAGCGGTTTATATGCATGGCTTATTTCCTGGAAAACATTGTAAGCTTTCTAGAACCAGGGACATCATCTTATACATCTTTGCTCTTTTCCGTAGTGTTTTCCACCCCATATAACAGATAATAAATATTTTTCATTAATTCAACAAGCACTTAGTGTTTACTAATGATACTAGGTTTAGATGGGTTTATAGTCGTGAGCAAGACAAAATCTCTACTCTCATGGACTAACAATTTAGTAGAGTACTGTGACATATGTAACACTGTCACAAACACTTTTTAACTTTGGAATGTTAACACTAATGGGATTTTATTTTCCAAAGGTGTGAAGGTTTGCTTTGCAATCAAGTATTGTTAAGATAAGTGTTTTAAACTAGTTTACAGAGATAATAGTTAATATGTACTATTCTTGCAAAAGCTTTATAAATTATAGGTAGAAGGGATATGTCTAAAAATAATACATTTGAGAAGTCCAGAATGGTGAGCCACAGAAAATAAATTATGCAAAATAATTACAGGCGTGCCTTGTTTTATTGTGCTTTGCAGATAATTGCACTTTTTACTACTTGAAAGTCTGTAGCAATCCTGCATCTAGCAGGTTTGTTGGTGCCATATGTCAACAGCATCATCTCATTTTGTATCTCTTTGTCACATTTTGGTACTTCTCAGCATTTCAAATTTTTTCATTATTATTTTTGTTCTGGTGATCTGTGATCAGTGATCTTTGATATATTATTGTAATTGTTTTCAGACACCACAAACCGTGCCCATTGAGATGACAAACTTGATAAATATTTTGTGTGTTCTGGCTGCTTTGACTGGCTCTTCCCCATACCTTTCCCTCTTCTCAGACCTCCTATTTCCTGAGACCCAACAATATTGAAATTAGGCCAGTTAATAACCTCTACAATGGTCTCTAAATGCTCATGTGAAAGGAAGTGTTTCATTTCTCTTACTATAAATAAAAGGTAGAAATGACTAAGCATAGTGAAGAAGGCATGTAAAAGCCAAGATAGGCCTCTTGCACCAAACATTTAACCAAGTTGTGAGAGCAAAGGAAAAGCTGATGAAGAAAATTTAAAATGTTACTCCGAGTGAACACATGATTGATAAGAAAGTGAAACAGCCTTATTGCTGATATGGAGAAAGTTTTAGTGGTCTGGATAGAAGATCAGTCCATCTACAACATTCTCTTAGACCAAAGCCTAATCCAGAGCAAGACCCTAGCTATCTCAATTCCATGAAGACTGAGAGAGGTGAGGAAGCTGCAGAAAAAGAGTTGGAAGCTAGCAGGGCAGTTCATGAGTTTTAAGGACAGAATCTATCTCCATAACATAAAAGTGCAAGGTGAAGCAAGTTCTCCAGAAGACCTAGAAGATAATTAATGAAGGTGGCTACATTAAACAACAGATGCCATTGGAAGATGCCATTTAGGATTTTTTTTTTTTTAAGATTTTATTTATTTGACAGAGAGAAACACAGCCAGAGAGGGAACACAAGCAGGGGGAGTGAGAGAGGCAGAAGCAGGCTTCCTGCCGAGCAGGTAGCCCGATGTGGGACTCAATCCCCGATCTCTGGGATCATGACCTGAGCCGAAGGCAGTCGCTTAACCAACTGAGCCACCCAGGTGCCCCCATTTAGGATTTTTATAACTAGAGAGGAGAAGTCAATGTCTGGCTTCAAAACAAGTTCTTTCTTGTCTTTTTTATTGTTGTTGCTGTTTTCTCCCACTCAGTGTAAGGGAAATATTATTGAAGTTGCAGGGCCATGGGGCTCGGAGAGAGGGCTGCCCTATGGGCAAAGGAAAAGCTGATAAAAGGGCCTTTGTTGATCATCCTCTTGGGGCACAGGTCATTGGCGTGGCCTTACTTCTTGCAGCAATTGACAATGCGGGGCTGCAGGCAAGCATAACATTTGGAGCAGGTAATCTTGTCACGGTTGTATTTTTGGGTGAGCTATAGGAGGGGAAGGTTGATGATGCGATGACACAGATGAAGCACACAGTACAGGGCGAACTCTTTCTGGGTACTGTCGTCTCCGAGTGTGTGGTCATCCTCCAGCTGTTTTCCTGCAAAAATCAGATACTGTTTATTGGGGAATGCCCTCATCTTGGATTTGGCTTTAACCTTTTTTTAAGAGCAGGGAAGGGGCAGAAAGAGAGTTTTGTTTTGTTTTGTTTTGTTTTAAGATTTTATTAGTGAGCATGAGAGAAAGAGAGAGAGAGAGAAGGAAAGGAGAGGAAGAGGAAGAAGCAGACTCCCCACTGAGCAAGGACACCCCCCCCAAAATGGGGCTCCACCTGCGACTCCAGAATCATGACCTAAGCTAAAGGCGGACCCTTAGCCGACTGAGCCACCCAGGCATCCTGGAGAGAGAGAATCTTAAGCAGGCTTCACGCTCAGCACAGAGCCCTGACATGGGGCTCAATCTCATGACCCTGAGATCATGACTTGAGTTGAAATCAAGAATCAGACACTTAATCAGCTGAGTCACCAAGACATCCCTTGGATTTGACATTCTACCTGGTGTCACTGGGCATAATCTGCAGGGTCAGAGTGAGGGTCAGGGTCTTCACAAAATTCTGCATCTATGCATCTGTTGCTTGACAAACTCATTGAAGAGCCAAGCTGACTCTTTTCTGGGGGCTAATACAGCTGGTGACTTTAAGTTCAAGCTCCTTGATCATTCCGAAAATCTTAAGACCCTTAAGAATTATGCTAAATCTCCTCTGCCTATGCTCTATAAATGGAACAAGAGAGCCTGGATGACAGTACATCTGGTTACAACATGATTTACTGAAAATTTTAAGCTCACTGTTGAGACCTACTGCTCAGAATAAAATATTCCTTTCAAAATATTACTACTCATTGACAACATACTTGGTCACCCAAGAGCTCTGATAGAGATGGACAAGATTGCTGCTTTCATGCCTGCTAACACAACATCTGTTCTTCAATCCATGAACCAAGGAATAGTTTCAATTTTCAAGTCTTATTACTTAAGAAATCTATTTCACATAGCTATAGCTGCCATAGATAGTGATTACTCAGATGGATCTGGGCAATGGAAATTGAAAACCTTTGGAAAGATTCACCATTCTAAATACCTTTAAGAACATTCATGATTCATGGTAAGAGGCCAGAACTTCAACACTCATAGGAATTTTGGAGAAGTGGATTTCAGCCGTCATTAATGTCCTTAGAGGTTCAAGACTTCGGTGGAGGAAGTACCTGCAGATACAGTAGAAATAGTAAGAGAACTAGAATTAGAAGAGCTTGAAGATGTTCCTGAATTGGTACAATCTCATGATAAAACCTGAATGAATAAGGAGTTGCTTTTTATGGATGAGCAAAGAAAGTGGTTTCTTCGCATACTTCTGGTAATGATACTATGATTGTTGAAAAAACAACAGCATTTAGAATGTTATATAAGCTTAGTCGATAAAGCAGCAGCAGGGTTTAAGAGGATTGACTCCTATTCTGAAGGAAGTTCTGTAAAATACTGTCCAACCAGCATCATGTGTTGCAGAGAAATAACTCATGAAAGTGAGAGTCAATGTGGCAAACTTCATTGTTGTCTTATTTTAAGAAACTGCCAAAACTCCCCTAACCTTCGGCAAACACTACCCTGATAAGTTAGCAGCCATTAATACCAAGGCAAGACCCTCCACCAGCAAGAAAATAATGACTTACTTAGAGCTCAATGATGATTAGCAATTTTTTAGCAATAAAGTGTTTTTAAATTATGTACATTGTTCTTGTAAAGACCTAATGCTACTATACACTTAACGAACTGTAACTTATATACACAGTGGGAAACAAAAATTATTTTACTAGCTTAATTGTACTATTTATCATGGTGGTCTGGAAGTGAACCCACGATATCTCCTAAGGTATTCCCATTTAGTACTTCTTCTGTAACAGTAGCTGAGTGCGATTTCACATATTTTCAAAAGAATGCACACCAAATTATTAACATGATTGTCCCTGGAGATTGGGATTATTTTAAAGGTGGGGGGTTGTATAAGTGAAGAGTTCTTTTTACTTTATATGCATTGATGTTGTTTTTTTAAAAATAAAAACTTTTAAAGTACAAAAATATTCATAGTAGAATTTTATATCTAAAAATATGTTCAAATAAAAATAGTATGTTCATGTTAAGAGTTTTATAAATTTTGCAGGAGGCTTGGCACATAATGTATCTTCACTGTTAATTGGTAGAGCTATAAAATGATAGAATTGTCAGGTCAGAGAGGAGACAAAGGGAAAGCTGAACATTAAATTCTTTAAAAAGAGGTTTCATTTATATAAAAATTTGTCTTTCATAAACTAATTCAGTGTGTTTGATTAGTTATTTTCAATGGTACCCTATTAAATGACTTTCTGGCATCTCAGCTTTTAATATTACTTCCAAAACTCAGGTAGAGC
Organism: Spilogale gracilis; assembly: GCA_004023965.1. Classification (NCBI taxonomy): domain Eukaryota; kingdom Metazoa; phylum Chordata; class Mammalia; order Carnivora; family Mephitidae; genus Spilogale; species Spilogale gracilis. The sequence goes on from PITA01002202.1 coordinate 53,044, forward strand.
AGAAAATGATGACACAGACATTTCAAGAACAAAACTTACTCCTGGATGCAGCCCATGCCAGTATCACTACTGAGCTACAGACAGTGCAGAATGAGAAAATCCAACTCCAAACACATCTGTAAGTAAATTATAGGCAACTTCTTCTGTATCTTTTGTTCTTGCATTTGTATTTCTTATCTTTAATGGAAACATTTAATTCTGCATGTCTTGGGCCAGACACAAAGATAAAATAAAGACTGTGCCCTCAAGGAACTCATTTTGTTAGAACATTTTGATAACTGCTCTCAGCCAGTATGTTCTCAGAGAACATGAATCTATTAAAGAACTCTCATTTAGCGCTCATGTCTCCTTGTTCTCTTCTTACAGGGACCATTTAATCCTCGAGCATAATCAGTGTATCCAGAAAGCCCAAGATGCTGAGAGGAGGACAGCCTTGCAGAAAGAGCTGCTAGAAACAACGATTGCAAGATTGCGAGGTGAACTGGAAGCATCAATCCATGAAAAGAAGTCTCTGCTAGAGGAGAAAGAAAGATTTCAGGGAGAGGTAGGTAGAAACAGATTTATGTTACCTCCTAGTTGTGGTGGTGATCTTGTTTTAAAACTATTTTAAGTGCCAAAGATAAGAAATACAGCCCAGATGCAGTTTGTCTGAGTTGCCCATTGAAGAAATCTTTAGGTGGCTAATCTCTGTCTTTTAGCATGTGCACTAGACTGTGCCAAACAGGGTGCCCTTCTACAGCATTAACTAAGAGTTGACACATCCTCATGATAGCGAAGGGGTCAGATTTAAAAAACTGATTTCCCCTTAAGGCATGGGACAATGGAGGTTAAGGGGGAACAGCTCTGTCTTCCTGTTTAGGAAGGAACCCGCAGAGTCTGACATGCAGACGTGTCTTTCTAATTTCAGGGCTATTTGTGAAGTCTGCTCTGCCTCAGAGACTCCCTGAGTGGCCCCTTTTCTGAGAGGATGTGCTATCTCGGCAGTGTAGGTATTAACATGCAGGGTGTGTCTGCTGTGGTAGGGCCCATCCGGTGCTTTAAAATTGACCCATTTCTTTTTTTCCCCTTCTTGGGCAGGTTAATAAAACAGAGAAAGAAACAGCACAAGAAAAATGCAATTTGAAAAAGGAATTAGCTAAAAACAAGGTATTCCACATTTTATTTGTTGATATTTCACTGTATTGCCATCTGTATCTCTGATGCCTGTTTGAGCTTATCTTACTGAGAAGATGGGTTATTTTGTTGAATATCGAGAGGTGGGAGGATAAAGAAGCCAGCGAGGGGGTTGCCTCGCAGAGCACCCCAGTCACGGCAGCACAGGGCTGCTTCTGGGCAGCGTTCGCTCATTGAGCACGTGGTGTTGGCCATTGAGTCATGACTGCCTCCGGCCCTGTGTTCACTGAGTATTTTAGCCAGGAAGTCCTTTGATGGCCCTGTGGGAGGCAAAGAGATCATTGCTGACAATGCTGTTTTGTTTTGTTTTGTTTTGTTTTGTTTTTTAAAAAGCTAACTTAGGGGGCGCCTGGGTGGCTCAGTTCATTAAGTGGCTGCCTTTGGCTCAGGTCATGATCCCAGGATCTTGGGATCGAGCCCCGCATTGGGCTCCCTGCTCAGCAGAGAACCTGCTTCTCCCACTCCCTCTGCCTGCTGCTCTGCCTACTTGTGCGCTCTCTCCCTCCCTCCTTCCCTCTCTCTTTCTCTCTCTGTCAAATAAATAAATAAAAATCTTTAAAAAAAATTTTTTTTAAAGCTAATTTAGGTTTCCCACGTACCTCTTAGCACCTGTCAGTTCATCTGTAAGATACTCTTTTCTGGGTTCTAAAAAGACAGAGTGGCCAGAGACACAAATACAATTCTTATTAAAATAAAACAAAAGCCAGTCTTTAAAACATTGCTGTTTGTGTTTCAAAATTTGAAGAGCGTAAAGATTATGTATCACTGTCATCTGGAATTACCTAGAGTGTCAAGGAGAAGTAGCCTACCCCAAACAGTAAATTCTGCAACATGTGTCACTATAACCATCAGTCCTTGATTGCTTCTTGGCTTCTGGCCCAATTAATTAGCATTCATATGACCAGAACTATATATGTGTAAACTAGTAATTTAAGAAATGAGGAAAGAAGAAAAGATAAATTCTGAGCCCAAGCTCTGATACAGCTTACCACTCTGTCAGGTAATCTCTGGTTTAGTGACTAAACTCTAGGATTTGAAAAATAGTTCAACCTAAAGCCTTTCCCAGAATATCCTATAAATGGAATCATACAACATGCAACATTTTAAGTTGGCTTCTTTTATTTAGCCTAAGACATTTGAAGTTCATCTAGGTTCTTGTCATGTGTATCAGTTGTTTGTGTTCCATTATATGGATATATCACAATTTCTCTATCCATTGGCCACTTGAAAGACATTTGAGTTGGTAATTTTGGCAATTATGAATACAGCCTATATAAATCTTTGCATCTGAACATGTATTTTTATTTCTCTTGACTAATTATCAGGAGTTGGAATTCTAGATCCTATGGGTAATACATATTTGACATACTAAACTATTCAGTAGCTGTTTTCCTAAGGATATGTACTATCTTGGTTTCCATCAATAGTATGAAAGAGTTCCACTTTCTCTGCATTCTCACCAGCACTTGGTATTGTTGGTCCTCTGAGTCTTAGCCATTCTAACTGGTGGTGTATACTGGCATATCATTATGGCTATAATTTGTATTTCTTTAGTGATTAATAATATTGAGCATCTTTTCATCTGCTTATTGGTTATCCACAAGTTTAAGTGTCTCTTCAAATATTTTAACCATTCTGATTCAGTTGTTTTCTTATTATTGATTTTTCAGAGATTTTTAAAAATAGTCTCTTGTTGATTCTTATATAAAAAATTCATACTTTTTGTTTATGTGCGAATCTTCTAAGTGCTTTACTTATTTTTCTTCCATTTTATGCCTTGTTTTTTCATGCTTTTTCAAAGAACACCTATAAGTTTCACATTTTGATGAAATCCAGCTTATCAGATTTTTTATTTTTGGATAATACCCTTTGTGTCATAGCTAAGAAATTTTTGACCTAAAATCACAAATATTTCCCTTTTTGTTCTCTGGAAATTTATAGTTCTAGATCTTACATTAGGTCAGTGGTCCATTTTTTAGTTAATTTTCATATATCATGCAAGGTTCATTTTATTTTCAGATGGATTGTCTAATCCTATACCTTTTATTTTTGAGATATAATTAATATACTGTAAATTCACCTTAAAATATACACTGCATTGTTTTCTTAGTTTGTTCACAAGTCTCTGCAAGCATCAGCAGCATCTAATTCCAAAACCTTTTTATCATCAGGAAGAAACCTGGTACCCATTAGCAGTCACTCCCTGCTCTGGTCCTACCCCAGCCCCAGGAAACTACTGTTTAATTTTTTGTCTCCTTGGATGTGTCTATTCCCACATTTATATAAATAGAATAAAACAATATGTGGCCTTTTGTTTCTGGCCTCTTTACCAGGTTAATGTTTTTAAAGTTTATCCATATTGTAATATATGTCAGTATTCATTCCTTTTTATGGCTATTATATTGTGTGACTGTGCCATCCTTCATTTAGCCATTCATCAGTTGGTAGACATTCAAGTTGTTCCACTATTTTGGCTGTGAAGAATAATGCTATGAACGTTTGTGTACATTTTTTTTTATGTGAGCATATATTTTCAATTCTTTAGGAGTAAAACTGGGTCATAGGGTAACACTATCATTTTGAGAATCTACCAAATTGTTTTTATAAAGTAGCTGTGCATTTTACAATCCTACCAGCAGTGTATGAGGATTTAAATCTTCACATCTTCACCTACATCTGTTACTGTCTGCTTTTTAAAAAATTAATATGCCCATCCAAGTGGGTACGAAATATCTCATTGCGTTTTTCAATTAAGGTGAAATTCACATAATAGAAAAGGAAATGCTTTAAAGTGAACAGTTCAGTGGCATTTTGTATATTTACAGTGTTGTATAACCACCAACTTTTCTAGTTCCAAAACATTTTCATCACCCCAAAAGGAAACCCTGTATCCATTAATTATTCGCTCCCTATTTCCTCTCTTCCTCTGACCTCTAATAGCCACTAATCTGCATTCCATCTGTATAGATTTACTTATTCTGGATATTTCATGTAATCATACCACGTGTGATCTTTTGTGTTTGGTTTCTTAGCATAACATGTTCGGGATTCATCCATGTTGTACATAACAATACTTCATTCCCTTTTACTCCTTTCTGGATGAGTAATAATTCACTGTTATGTGTGTGTGTCACGGCTTCCCACTTCATACCTTGAGACCGACCACCTAGGATATTTTGTAGAGATTCAGATATATCTTATATCACAGGCTATTTCATGGGTGTTCAGAATATTCTGGTAGATATCCAGTTCAATTCAGGAGACCGGTTAGAATAGGGTTCCCTGCTATTCCACCATCTTTGCATTTCCTTGTTTTTTTTTGTTTTTTTAATAATAACCATCCTAGTTGATGTGAAAAGTGGTACCTTGTGGTGTTTTGTTTTGTTTTGTTTTTTGCATCTCCTTACTGATGAAGTTGAATATCTTTTTATGTGTTTATTGGCCATTTGTATATCTTCTTTGGAGAAATATCTATTCAGATCAGTGGCCCATTGTCAACTGGGTTGTCTTTTAATTGTTCAGTTGTAAGAGTTCCTTATATATTCTAGATAGTAGACCCTTATCAGATATGTGATTTGCAGATATTTTTCTCCCATTCTATGATTCTGAGTTTTTAAAAAATATTTTATTTATTTATTTGATAGAAACACCTAGAGAGGGAATACAAATGGGGGGAGTGAGAGAGGAAACAGGCTTCCACTGAGCAGGGAGCCTGATGTGGGGCTCAATCCCAGGACTTTGGGATCATGACCTGAGCTGAAGGCAGACGCTTAATGACCAAGCCACCCAGGCACCCCTATGGGTTCTGTTTTTAAACTTTTAGATTTTTATTATGTTCAGTTTACTTTGGGGGCGGAGGGGTTGCTTATGCTTTAAATGTCACATCTGAGAAACTGTTGCCTAATCCAGGGTCACAAAAATTAACACTTTTTTATTCTAAGAATTTTATTGTTTTATATATATAGGTCTTTGTTCCTTTTGAGTTAATTTTATATATGGGTCGAGGTAGAGGTTCAACTTCATTATTTTGTCTGTGGTTATCCAGTTGTCCCAGCACCATTTGTTGAAAAACTGTTCTTTCTTTTGAGTAGTTTTGGCTCCCTTGTCAAAACCCAATTATGCATAGATGTATGGGTTTATTCTAGACTCTCAATTCTGTTCCACTGGGCTATATGTCTTTCATATGCCAGAACCACACAGTCCTGAGTACTGCAGCTTTGTAGCAAATTTTGAAATCAAGATGCATGAGTCCTCCAATTTTGTCTTTTTTTTTTTCTCCAAGATTGTCTGACAAGGGCGCCTGGGTGGCTCAGTTAGTTAAGTTGCCTTCGGCTCAGGTCATGATCCTGGGGTCCCGGGATCGACCCCTGCACCGGGCTTCCTGCTTGGTGATGGGAAGCCTGCTCCTCCCTCTCTCAGTTCCCCTGCTTGTGTTCCCTCTGTGGCTGTGCTTCTCTCTGTCAAATAAATAAATAAAATATTTTAAAAAAAGATTTTTCTGACAATTCTGGATACTTATGTTTCTATATGAATTTTAGAGTCAGCTTTTCCATTTTTGCAAAAAAAGGGCAGCTATTATATTGATAGAGTTTGCCTTGAATCTGTAATAAATTGGGGCAGTTTTGCAGTTATTATAGTATCTTATATTTTTCTATGTAAGAGAGTATCATCTGAAAATAGAGATAGTTTTGTTTCTTCCCTTCACATTTTGCTGCCTTTTCTTTCTCTTTCTTGTGTAATTGCCTTCAGTAGAATCTCCAGTACAGTGCTGAACAGAAATATTGAGAGCAGACAGATGTCCTTGTCTTATTCCTGATCTTAGAGAGAAAGCTTTCAGTCTGTCACTATTAAGTACAATGTTAGCTCTGGGCTTTTTCTAAATGCCCTTTAACTGGATGAGAAGATTTCCTTCTATTTCTGATTTGGAAAATTTTTATCATGGAAGTATGTTGAATTTTGTCAATTACATTTTCTATACTATTGAAATAATCTTGTAGCTTTTGTCCTTTATTACTGCGGTATATTAACATTGTTTGATTTCAGATGTTGAACAAAGCTTTCATTTTGGGGATAACTTTTACTTGCTCGTGAGTATAATCCTTTTTATATGTTGTTTCATTTGGCTTGCTAATATCTTTTTGAGGATTTTTGAATTGTTATAAATAAGGGATGTTGCTTTATAGTTTTCTTGTGATGTCTTGGTTTTGGTATCAAGGTAATGGTGGCCTCTTAAAATGGTTTGGTAAGTGTTCCCTCCCCTTCTATTTTTGGGAAAAGTTTTTGAGGGATTCATGGCATTTCATCTTTAAATGTTTGTAGATTTCATCATAGTTCTAGGTTTTCCTTTGTGGGGGATTTTTTATTTTGTTTTTGATTTTTATTATAGATTCAATCTCTTTATTTATTAAAGACCTATTCACATTTTCTACATCTTTTTTTAGTTAGTTTCAGTAGTTTGGGTCTTTCTAGGAATTTCCATTTCACCTAGGCTTTCTAATTTATTGGCATAAGATTGTTCAGAATAGCCTCTTTTCTTCATTTCTTTATATTCAGTGTAATGTTCCTTCTTTCATTCCTAATTTTAGTAATTTTTGTCTTTTTATTGTTGTTAATATAGCTAAAGGTTTGTCCATTTTGTTCATCTTGTCAAAGAACTAACTTTTGGTTTTAGTGATCGTGTCTATTGTTTTTCTATTCTGCCTTTTGTTTCTGCCCTAATCTTCATTATTTTCTTCCTTCTGCTTGCTTGGGTTTAATTTGCTCTTTTTCTAATTTCTTAAGAGAGTAGCTTAGGTTGTTGGTTTATTTCTTCTTTTTTAACATAGGTTTCTACAGCTATAAATTTCCCTCTAAGCACTGCTTTAGCTGCATACTGTACATTTTGTCATGTTTTCATTTTCATTCAACTCAAAGTATTTTTCTCTTGTGATTTTCTTTTTGACTCATTTGTTATAAGTTTTTTGTTTCATTTTCCCATATATGTGACTTTCCCAAATTTCCTCTTTTGTTAATTTCCAATTTTATTTCATTGTGGTTGGAGAACATACTTTATATAATTCCCGTCCTTCAAATTTTTGAGAGCAGTTCTATGACTTAACAGTATGGAACATTCTGGAGAGTATGCTCCTAAGAAAAATGTATTCTGCTATTATTGGGAGGAATGCTCTATAGATGTCCAGTTCTCTACAGTGTTGTTCAAGTCATGCCTCCTTATTGATCTTCTAATTGTTCTATTCATTACTGGAAGTGGGATATTAAAGTTTCCAACTATATTGAATCATTTTTCTCTCCCTTAAATTCTGTTAGTTTTTGTTTCATTTATACAGGGACTCTATTATTGTTAGAGCCACATATATTTATAAATGTTATATCTTCTTGATTGATTCACCCTTTTATCAATATATAGTGTCTCTTTTAGGTTTCTGGGCCAAATTCCAAAATGTCAGGAGGGTTCCCACACACACAGCCCCACGCAGTGTTTGAATACCTGCAAAGTGTTCAAGAATTATCCTCAGTTCTTACACTGCTACCCAGAAATAGCATTCAGTTCTACAAGACTGCCTTCACCCCTGAACTCCTACTTCAGACACCACTTGCACCCTCTAGGTTGTTATACCAGGCTGTTGTGCTTCTGACATATTGGCTGTAGATTGGGGTTTCCAACAGTCTTTTCCTTATATTCTTTTAATTTGCTAAAGTGGCTCACAGTACTTAAGGAAATACATTTACCAGTTTATGAAAGGATATGATAAATGATACAAATCAATAGCCAGATAAAGAGATACATAGGATAAAGTATGGGGAAACAGCAGCGAGTTTCCATGCCCTCTCCAGGGAAGCTATCCCTAATTTCCATGTGTTCACCAACCCAGAAGCTCACTGAACTCAGTCCTTTGGGGGTTTTATGAAGGTTTCATTGCATAGTCATGACTGACTAAGTCATTGACCATTGGCTGATTCAGTCTTCAGTCCCTCTTCCCTTCCTGGAAGTTAGGTGGGGGCTAGGACTGAAAGTTCCAACCCACTAATCACATGGTTGGTCCTCCTAGCAATCAGCTCCTACCCTTGGGTGGGGTCCAGAAGTCACCTTCATTAATAACAAGACACTCATTTCACCTTTATGTCTCTGTTCTACAATTATCAGGAACTGTGAATGAAGGCTACAATCTGAGACATATATTTTGGTCATCTGAATGACCAACATATTTCTTATAAACGATTATGACAAAAGATCTTCTTTATCTCATATTTTTGTCTTAATGTTTATTTTGTCTGATATTAGTACAGCCACTCAAACTCCTTTCAGGTTACTATTTACATGATATTCTTTTTTTTTCAACCCATTTGCGTCTTTGAATCTAAAATGTGTCTTTTATAAACAGCATGTAGTTGGATCTGTTTAAAAAGTTCATTGTGCCTGTCTCTGCTTGTTTTGTTGGAGTGTTTAATCCATTTATATTTATCATAATTACTGATAAGATAGGATTTTCATTTGCCACTGTACTCTTTATTTTTTATGTCTTATATGCTTTTTATTCCCCTCTCCTTTACTGCTGCCTTCTGTGTTAAGATATTTCTAGTGCATGGGGCGCCTGGGTGGCTCAGTTGGTTGGCTCAGGTCATGATCCCAGAGAGCCGGGAATGAGTCCCACATCAGGCTCCCTGCTCGACGGGAAGCCTGCTTCTCCCTCTCTCACTCCCGCTGCTTGTGTTCCCTCTCTGGCTGTGTTTCTCTCTGTCAAATAAATAAAATCTTTAAAAAAAAAAAAAAAGATATTTCTAGTGCACTTTTTTTAAAATGCCCTTCTTTATTTTACTATATATTTTTGAGTTATGTGTAATAGAGTTACAAACGTTTTTTCTTCTCTAATCTATTGATGTAGTGAATTACACTAATTAATTATGAACATTTGCCAAGCTTTGTATTACTCGAATAAACAGTCCTGGCTTGTTAACCTTTTTATATATTGCTGAATTCGTTTTACTAGCATTCCGTGGAGGCTTTCCGCATCTGTGTTCTTAGGCTTAAATTAATATATAAGTAAATACCAAGTACCAGAAGGTCTTCTACTTCTAGTAAATGTGAAAGATATAATTCATCATAGCCCTCCTGCTGAAGACAATTAAAAAGGCTGAAAATTTTTAGAAGAAAAGAAAAAAGTTTACAAAATCATAGAGCTATCAGACTACAAGTCCCTGCATTTAGAAATGGGAGGACATGTTCTTACAATATTACAATATAATTATAATTACAGGTAAAAATATCATTTTTAAAATGAGACAATATTTTTGATCTAGAATAGATTTCTTTTCTCCTTTTGTGTTTCAAAGATAGATATAAATGCATTAACCCACAACCTGCACACTCTAGAGGAAAAGAATAAGTACCTGGCAGAACAAATGGCTTCCCTAGAACTTCGGCAAGTCACTTCTGATTACAATGGGGTGGGTATAAAAAGGTCAGTCTAAATTAAGAATTAATGCCTGATGAGTTTTTTAAAAATCAGAAGTCAGAACGTGGGTTTTCTTCATTTGTTTGTGTTTTAATAATTACTATTAAGTCCTGAATAACTCAAGCTAAATATAGCAGAGAGCCTTTCGAGTACTCAAACAATAAAAGATTTAAGAAAACAAAAATTTAAGGCAGCTATTAAATATCTGCCTCCACAGACTGTCTATAATACTGAAAAACACAAAGGTTTATAATGTTTTAAAATATTTCCTCTTACATAAATTATGAGGAAGAAACATTTTTCTTTTCCTTGTCTAACAGTTTCATTAAGCAATCAGTAATAAGTACAATTTCTAAAAGCTGTTTGACAAGGTCAGTGCAAAACAAAGAAATGGTAGAGTTTGTAAAACATTTCTTAGTGAAGGGTATTTAAAGAGTTGATCATTTTGTTAAGCAGCTAATAAGTTTTCCTGTGTGCTTTTGAGTACTTGAAAAAAAATTGTTTCTATAGCATACAGATCACCTTTGAAAATTGCACAAAGACCCCGATTTAAGTTTGTCTTAATCGGAGTTAAATTCTTTCAACCCCTGTCATAAGCGGCTCATTATTTCAATTATGAAAACCTAGAGAGTACATCCAAATCCATTACATTTTCATAGCTTTAGAGCCAGACCGCCTGTGTTTCAATTTTGGCTGTGACCTCTCTGAGCCTCAGTTTTCTTAATCTATCAAAGTGGGGAAATTTAATACCATTATTAGGAAGTTGTTTAAGGATTAAGTATGTTAATACATGTAAAGGATGTAGCAGATAACTACCATTTATTGAACTTTTAGTATCTGAACCATCCCAGAAAAAAGGCCTTTAAGTTGCTCTTACACCAAGGTGCATTAGCTCTAATTCCTGGTACTATCTCCCTCCCCCAAGATTAAAGATTTATCCATGTCCTCTACTTGCTCATTGGCCATGCTCAGTTGGGCCTATCAACCCACCTGCTTCTGGTCCCTCTGGAAGACCACATCTAAGTCTGCCTGATTTTTTTCATGCCCCATTGCCAGTGAGTAGGCTTGTGGCTTCATCCTGGTAGTAATTTTGACAAATCCTGCCAATGATTTGATCAGTCAGTGTTGATTCTTGCCTGCTCATAGCACCTCTTAAGGTCTCCCAATGATAAACCACACCTCACCTCAATTCCATCTTGCAGTTCTGTGTTTCTACATAGAATTTTCTCTGACCATCCTGTCTGGAAGCCCTTCATTTGGTTGTATGAGTCTTGAGAAATGAGGTTGAGGTGCCAGGATTTGGAGTTTTTTAAAAAACCTCAGCAATATCCTTAAACCTATCACCATTCAATGTTGGCAGGGTATTTTTGTTCTTTGGGAATTAACCCTTGAAATTCTCAATAAGAGCTACCTTCTAGTATAACCTCTTCCTGGATTTTGGAGATAATAATTGTGAGTGTGTGTTGTATATGCCACACCACAGACTTGAACTCAGACAGACCTGGTTTCAACCCTTGATTCCATTTACTGTGTGACTTGTGCAAGCCTTCACCTCTAGAGCCTTTGGGACTAAGGGAATCCCTCCTAACCATGGGTTTCCCACAGCACACTGTGCATATACATATCAAAATAATAACTTCATTGATTAGAATTGATCATGTATCTGCCTTCACTCTCTCCTAATGCAAGAACTGTAGTTACTTATCTTTATACTCCCTTACCTAACATAGCACCTAATACATAATAGGTATTTAAGAAAGATTGATTCAGTGGAATATAAGGAGTGTCAGGTGTCTTGGCAGGATATAAGGATTAAATGTCATATTGTATGTAAAGTGCCCATAACAGAGCCTAGTGTACTTTATCCATGTTTAAACAGTATTCTTTTTTTCTTCTTCACACTGATTTTGGGTTTATTTTTATTATTTTGGCCTTTAATGATGGTATAATTTAAGTCTCTTATCACAGGAAGTCATTCAGGAAACCATAGTGAATAATAATGAAAATGGGGGAAACTTACAGTTGAGTTGAGTCCTCGGTCAACCTATCTTTCATATCTTAAGATAATTCTGTTTGCTTCCTGCTTTTTAAAAGGAGTGATATCTTTGAATCAGTTAAAGTGCATATTCTAACCATTAGCATTTTATTTGTTGGTAATCCTCAAGTGATCTCCAATTTCTATTTTGCTTTGCATATTAATAATCTTTATAGTATATTGACAAGATTATTTAAGCAAGGGTTAATCTCTATTGGCCATCCATAACTCAGAATCTGAAATATTCACTCATTCAAGTGCTAATTTCTGTCTTGCATTGATTCTCTTAAATATAAGGCCTCTTTAAATAATCTGGAAACAATTTAAATTACTGCCTTAATATCTGCTTTCTTTTAGCAACTAGAACAATTTTGTTTGTTGTGAGTTTATATAAGTGACTTTGTGTCAAATATGAATCACATTTTGATTTTGCTTAGAGAGTTTACACTTAACACTGCATTAGCATTCTTTTAGATGACCAAGGAAGGGGAAATTATTTTCAAAATATATTTAAAAGATTAATAGAATTTCTTTATGCCTTTGTTTAAAAGAGGGAATTTTATTGAGGTCAGAGTACCATTATTTTAAAAATTCCTGGACACCTTTTATAAGAGACCCAGATCCTCTAAGTTACTCCAAAAAAAAGAAAAAAAAACCAACCCTTTTCATATTCCAAAAAGGAAAAGGCAAGCAGTTTCCTCTGTTTGTTACAGCTACCATATTTTAGGTTAAATCTAGCCCTTGGTGTTTTATACACTGAATCTGTACTTTACAATACATTGGGAACCTCAATTTATAGAATTTAGAACTGAATTTTAAATAAGTTTTTATAGTTATGATATAGCTTTGTTTTTGTAACGTCATTGGCCACCTTTTTCATTTATTTTTGCTGAAGACTTGGTCAAAATATAATCCCAAATGTTGTGTTCATGAAATGTTTTTACCTCAGTTTCCAAAATAGAAAGTACTGTGGGAAAGGGGAATTTCCACTGACAGAAAATTGATGATTAGTTTTATGATAATATATCAATATTAGCCTCTTATTTATTGATAACAGTCTATATCTCTTTTAGGTTATTTTGAAACCAATACTTTATTGGTTTGAATGCTTTTAAAAAATATTTTCCTTGGAACCACATATAGTGATTAAAAGTGAAACTTTAACGGGGCACCTGGATGGCTCAGTCATTTAAGCATCCAACTCTTGATTTCAGCCCAGGTTATGATCTCAGCATCTTGAGATCAAGTCTCATATTGGGCTTTGCTCAGAACCTTCTTAAGATTCTCTCCCTCTGACCACACCCCCCTTGCTTTCTCCTTCTTCCTTTGCGCTCTCTTGTGCTCTCTCTTAAAAAAAAAAAAAAAAAAAAGAACTTTGAGAAACAGTGTATGAATCTGTATAATTATGTATGAAATAAATACTGCTCTGATAAGACAAATACTCAAGTGGCCATAATTGCTAACCTACTGATGCTTAATATTGGGTATAAATTTTTATATTGAATGTGCATAATTTTGGAGTAGGTTGTATAGAAGGACTAGTCACTCTGGGGAAAAACTAAGAGGAAGCAGAGGCAAATAAGTATGAATCCTGGTTTTGTCACCAAAGTAATGATAAGGGTATAAATACTTCAGGAAATGGTTATTCCATTCTATGCCTTGGTACTGATACCTGTGTTTGCTTTGTCAGCTTGCCCAACAGCAAGTGGAAAAGGCTTTGGGAAAAATAACTGAGAGTAAAAATAAACTGGCCTATGAAAAGGGAAAACTCCAGGTATGAGATTTTATTTTCTGATTTGTGTTGTTTAATTTTTTAATCACAGTTGTTATGCTAAATATTGCTGGGTTTTGAGAAATTCTATAACTTCAGACCAAAATTTTTGAACCCTCCCAAGTTTGTTGCCATATTAAATAAAATCCAGCAGACTTCTATTCACATATCTGTGAATGTTAAAATTAACTATGAAAGTTAAAATTATGAAATTATTTAAAATTATTTCATTAACTATGAAAGTTAAAATTATGAAACCAAAGTCCATTCTGTGACTATTTGAAGTTGTATTTTAATTGTCTTATGCATGGTCATTCATTGAGAATGTAGACAGCCCATGCTCTTTTTTGCTGACATTTTATAATCTTGAAAAGAAATAACCCTGGAAATTGGGACTCAGAGGCAATAGACTTGGGTAAATGGAATGATAACTGTTTTTGTTTTGTGTGGGCTTTATCCCTATAGTACTTCAGAGCAGGAAGCTTGCCACTGATGACCAAATCCAGTGGAAATGCTGACGTCTGAATAAGTAATTCACAGCCTTAGCTACACACTACAATTTGAGGAATTTTTTGAACACCTCATTCTGGGAAGTGTATGATGTCTGCCATTTACTTTGAAATGAATCAGAAAAAAAAATAGGTTTATGGATCTATAGAGGAAATTGATAGATGAATTGATATGTTATGAGCAAGTCTTAAAAAATGGTAGAATTTGAATGGTGAGGGTATTCACATTCACAGTAAAATTCTCTCAATTTTTCTGTTTATCTATAAAATACAAGGGGAAGAATCCCCATAACAAGGCTTGCCCCCCAGAGCAATTAGATCAGAATCTCAGGGAATAGGTCCTAGGCTTCAGTGCTTTAGCTCCCCAGTGATTCCAATATGCAACTATACTTGAGGACCACTGGATTAAACAGTATGAAGTGAAATCCAGTTAGACTTGGAAACCATAGAGCTGATTTGATTAAGTAATCTCACTACAGACATGTAAAATATGTCAGTGTTAATCTCATCTCATCTGGTCCAGGAGTTTCTTTTAAGGTTAGCACACAAGATTGGCCCAGATATGTGAAAGGCAGTTGGTAAACCATGGTTGTGAAACAGTGTGTTGTCCACTAAAAAATAAGACTATTTGGCCACTGTTTGTGCGCTCTTAATTAATATTTTCTGAAGTCAATGACACATTTAAATATAATCATTTATATTTGTATAACCTTGGGCAAATCTTAATTTTCTTGAATTTTGTATTAAAAAAAAATTCAATTCCTGGGGTACCTGGGTGGCCCATTTGGTTAAACTCTGGACTCTTGATTTCAGCTTAGGCCATGATCCTCAGCATCATGAGATTGAGAGATTCTCTCTTTCAAGGGGCGCCTGTGTGGCCCAGTTGGTTAAGCATCAGCTCCAGGTCATGATCCCAGGTCCTGGGATCAAGCCTCAGTTCAGGCTCCCTGCTTAGCGGGGAGCCAGCTTCTCCCTCTCCCTCTGCCACTTCCCCTGTTTGTGCTCTCTCCGTGAAATAAATAAATAAAATCTTTAAAAAATAAAACAAAAAAACTCTCTCATCCCTCTCCCTCTGCCTCTCTAACCCACAGCCCACTTGTATGCTTCCCCCCCAAAATTCAGTTCTTTTAAAATCTATTTATCAAAATGTTCAGAAATAATTGTGATGCTTTAATAGTTGTTTCTTTTTTAATACATTCAATAACAAGAGCTAATGGTGTTCTTATGAACTCTGTAATTTCAAACTAGTGATAAGCACAAACAACTTTTCAAGATATTTGTAGTAACTGTTATGGTATATGAAAATATCTGTGATATCTATTGGAGACAAAGTAAGAGGTTCTGATACGATTACTGTGGTTTACTGCAGACATTTTTTTTATTTTTAATTGGAGCATAGTTGACATACAATATTATATAATTTTAGATGTACAACATAGTGAATCAGTAATTATATACATTATGAAATACTTAACATAAGTGTATTTATGTGTCACCATACAAAGTTTTATAATTGTTGGAATATTAATAATATTCCCAATGCTGTACTTTTCATCCCTTTCATTTATTTATTTCATAAATAGAAGTTTGTACCTCTCAATCCCCTTTACATAATTCACTTCCAGTCCTCCCCACCTCTGTAAACCATGTATTTATCAATCTATTTCTTATTTTTTTGTTCATTTGCTTCTTGTCTTTTAGATTCCATGTAGAAGTGAAATTGGATGGTATTTGTTTTTCTCTGACATTTCACTTAGCATAATACCCTCTAAGTCCATCCATGCCATTGCAAATGGCAAGATTTCATTCTTTTTTTATGGCTCTTCTTCCCAAATATTCCAAAATATATAAGAGGAAGAAAAACTGATGACTGGGTTCTGGACGTTGGGGAGGGTATGTGGTATGGTGAGTGCTGTGAATTATGTAAGACTGATGATTCACAGACCTGTACCCCTGAAGCAAATAATACAATATATGTTAATTTAAAAATAAATTTTAAAAAAAGAGGAAGAAAAACTTCCGAAAGACAAAACAAATGGGAAAAAAAAAAAAAACCAGAAACAGATTTGTAAATACAGAGAACTGGTGGTTGTCAGAGGTGGTGGGTGGTGAAATAGGTGAAGGGGATTAAGAGGTACAGATTTTCAGTTATGAAACAAATAAGTGACAGGGAAAATTATATAATATTGTATGTCAACTGTAATTTAAAAAAAAATTTTAAATAATTTATCTTATCAGTGTTCCAAGATTCATTGTTAACCACCAGAGTATCAGCAGAATCTGTTACTTTATTTTTTTTTTTAAGATTTTGTTTATTTATTTGAGATAGAGAGCAAGAACAGGGGGCAGAGGAAGAAGAAGGCTCCCTATTCAGCAAGGAGCCCAGGGCTCAATCCTCGGACTCCAGGATCATGACTTGAGCCAAAGGCAGACACTTAAAGGCGCCCCAGAACCTGGTACCTTAGTGTTCGGTAGAAGTCACATGTGAAGTCATTTGATTCTTGACTTTTGTTTATTGGGAGTGTTTTGAGTACTGATTCAGTTTCATTACTAGTACTCAGTCTGTTCAAATTTTCTATCCCTGACTCAGTTTGGGGAGATTGTTATGTTTCTAGGAATTTATCCATGTTTTCTAGGTTGTCCAGTTTGTTGGCATATAATTTTTCATAATATTCTCTTACAGTCCTTTGTATTTTTGTGATATGGTATTTGTTTTTCCTCCATTTCCGATTTTATTTATTTGAGTTCTTTTTTTCTTGATGAGTTTGACTAAAGGTTTATTAGTTTTATCTTTTCAAAAAACCAACTCTTCGTTTCATTAATCTTTTCTATTATTTTTTCAGTCTCTTTTTTGTTTATTTCTGCTCTTATTTTTACTATTTCCTTCCTTCTTCTAGCTTTGGACTCTGTTTTTCTTTATCTAGCTCCTGTCGGTATAAGGTTAGTTTGTTTATGTGAGATTTTTCTTTTGCCTTGCTGTACACTTCCCTCTTAAATGTGCTTTTGTTGCATCCTGTGTTGTTTGATTAGAGCACTTAGCCCATTTACATTTAAAGTAATTCTTGATAGATACTTATTGGCATTTTCTTAACCATTTTCTGGTTGTTTTTGTTTGAGTTTCATGTTTTTCACCTATAAAATGAGGAGGGGAAAGCATACCTCTTACCTGCTTTTCACTAGGAAAGCTAGTCAACATTACAGTCTGGGTGTATAGATTAGTATTTAACTTTTTATACTTCAATTACATACTTTATGGTTATCCTCAGAATCTTAAGGAAAATATAACTTTCTTATATTCCTATAACAAAGGCTTAAGGTTTTTGATAGTCTTTGAAAGCTGAAACACTTGAAACTACTGACTTGCTGGTGTTTTTATGTCATATTTTGGGTTGGCACATACCAAAGGAACTGACTATCAACTCAGGGAAAAGTGCTCTTAGACCATAACACTCTCACAAGTAAATTTAAAGGAAGAGCTACATACTAAACATGATCAAAAAAATAATCTGTGTTCTCTCTAAATTGAATAATTGACTAAGATATTACCTATGAATCACTTGATAAAAGATTACATTTTAGAATCGACTTAATGATTAGTATAAAAGCTAGGTTTTAGATGCTAATGTAGACTATGTCAGAAACTGCTGCCCCAGATTCAGACGTGGTCTGAATTTTAATTTCAATGTAGTATACTATTCCATTTTATAAATATGTCAAAATAGATTTATTCTTTCTTCTGTTGGTGGACATTTAGGCAGTTTCAAGTTGCTTACAAACAACACAGATGTGATGAATTATTGTGCATGTCTCCTTGTACTCATGTAAAAGAAATTCTCTAGGCTAAGTATAAATCTCAGGAGGAAAATTCCTGGGTTGTTGGATTTCAGATCTTGAATTTAACTAGAGTTTATTGAGTTACTCCTGAAAGTAGTTATACCAGTTTTGAATGCAGTCTCTATACAAGAATACAGAGGTATGTGTTAACATGAATCAGTCTCATAAAATAATATTGTATACTATTTAGGGATATATTTATAATAAAATTATTAAAAAGTATTAAGAATGATAAACAAAAGGCTTTGACCTAAGTTACTGAAGTTCCTGAGACTGGCTGATAATCTAGTAATGGAAGCTGCTTGGATTTTAATGACACAGAAAAACCAGATCCCTGTGGGGCAGCACAGTGTATTTGTTTCTGTGTTCTTTCCCATATGAATGTCCTGAATTCAAAATAATGCCAAATAAGACAATACAGAAACCAAAGTGCTTATAAATGAGAACATGCCATCTGAAAAATTTCAGGGCCTTTAACTGTGTGCCTAGAGGTTGAGCTAGACAAAATATCTGAGAAATACTGTGGAATAAGAATATATTCTATGTTTTGCTTGAAGAGAAGCACATCTAAAAGTTTTTGGATTTAATCAGCCCATTTTCCATTAGATTCTATAAGCTTACAGCAGTTTGCTTGTATTTAAGATAAGAATACTTGTTGTATCAATACCTCCCTTTAGAGGTGGCATTTTAATTCTGAAACCTTGGGTGAAAACCATGATTAATTTTTACTGATGGCTTTAGGGAACCACAACACATATTTTATAAGGTACTTTGTGGAGAAGAGCAACAGAAATAAGCAAAGATAAAAGAAGGATCCTGCTTAATGGAACAAGAGAGGTTTCCTGAGACAAAATGTGTTTTTATGCCATCTTTGAAAAAAACCCAATATTAGCAATCACATTTTTAATAGTTCCTGAAAGGGTCCAGTAACTATAGTCAAGAAGTGTTTACTCTCTACAGGTAGGAAACAAGGCAGAGAGGGAAAAGTTGATTTAAATTAAAAAAATTGGGGATGAATTTTTTCTGATACAAGGATAGGCTCAGTAATGTCAATTATTTTGTATCAAAGCATTGGGTATGATAGGAAGAAAATATGGAAAAACACGATTTGGGGATTAGTGAGTAAATGTTAATGATTTCATTCCCTGAAATCATTTTCTTTAAGGAGAAAGACATAAGTCATCATTCTCAGTTAGTCAGTTAGTGTTAAAATATAATTCGTTCTTTAAGAACTTCATTTATTCAGCTTTTGTAATTTTGTCAATAAAACAAGACTGTCATGTTGCATACTGACAATTCTAATTATCCATATTCAAAATGTTTTTTGAATGTTAGATATCACATTTTTTTTACATTGAAGTTATTAGCCACAAAGTCTTATTCATGACTCATGTTAATTTGGAGTTTCCATAAGCAATAGAAACCAAATGAGTTATCTCAGTACACATAAATGGCTATAGCCTACTTTAAGCTATTGAAATAGCTAAGTTAGTTGAAAAACATTCTTTGTGTGATTAGAAAAACTTAGGATTGCTTTTATAACTTCTAAGGATTCTCTGTGATTTTTTCCAAACTCATGACATCTTTTTCCTTTTAGAATATGTGTGTATATTATATATGTCTAATATATATATCCTTTTAGAGTATGTGTGTGTATATATGTATGTGTATATGTGAATATATATGTATACATGTGTGTATATGTAATATGTATATCTTTTAGAGTATGTATGAATAATATGTATACCTAAAATTAATAAGCCTTATTTTATTGTTATTCTGTTCTACCTAGATAAAAGTTGAACAACTAGAAGAACAACTGCATTCTTTTACTGAAACTAGTTCACAGAATGACCATCTACGCAAGTTGAACAAGGCTCTGGAGAGCAAATATGCTCAGGTGTGATTAATAGCTATAAAACAGATTGCCGTTGTATTGCTTTAATTAGGTTTTAAGAAATTGACGCCTTTCTCCCCACCTTACCGTTCAGTCGCAGAAAGTTGAATATTTTCTCACTTGACTCAATTGACAAACATTTTTTAAATACCCCAATATATAAGGTTTTGCTGAACTGTGGGAAAAAAAGATGCTTGAAGCAGGATTGGGACATTCAACTTATGCTCTAACTGGAGGCTTAGGAATGTACTCATAAACTTTGTTATAGAATTAAGTTATGTCTTTTAGAAGCAAAATAGTGTTATGAGTGAGTGTTCATAGGGAGCATCATTTTAATGAGAGATCAACAAACACTTTCATAGAGGGAGTGTTTTTATAATTATTGGCAAATTCAGAACTCAGTGCCAATAAAATACACCTGCAACAAACAGCTCACCTGAAAGAGGCATTAGTAAAATGCTTACTTGTCACATGGTGGCTACGGAGGCTCAAAAATCTTTTGTAGTTCATATAACATTTTAACAAATGAAAGGAGAAAGTTCAACAAACAAGATAAAACATTTAGTAAAGAAAAATAATTCAGGATTGTGTTACCAAGAAAAAGTGATTCATTTAGATGATTTACAGATCTATCATGTATGAAAATTTTTTAAAAAAATTTTTAAACAACTCAGTATGTCTAACTTCTATATCTATAATATTTTTGTTTGTATACCACTGGTAACCAAGGAGCTAGAATGTGTCTTCATAGAATCCTGTTAGGGTTCTAGCCATCTGACTGTACTGGAAAAAGGGGCCTCATTAGATACACTCTCCTACAGGGAATTTGATTTAAGGAAGGTCTTGTTTCTTCACTAGGACAACTTTACAGTGTGATTTCTTCATTCTGAAAGCAAAGGAACACATTTTCAAGTATATTTTTCATCAGAGCTTCATTTAGAATATTGTGTTGTTCCTCCTCATAAAAGGAACACTCATTGAAAAATAACTTTGGTTTAGTCATTTTACTGTTTTTAATTGGTGATGCCTCCAAGAAGAAGGAAATCTCCGGAGAGGCCTGCCTCTTCAAAATTGTTTGAAAGCTATAAGTCCCATGTAAATAGCGTAAAGGAAAGAACTTCATCAGTTGGTTTGCCCAGTGTTATTCCCAACTCTACACGCCGTGTGACCTTTGCACCTACTCTGACTTCTGTGAGAGCTTCTCAGGAGTTTGGAGACTCTAGAATATCTCTAAAGACTCTTTTGAATGCTATTAAAACCATGGAGGGGAGACTGGAAGGTAAAATAGACATTCTTGCTTCAAGACCGTTAATAAACGAGTCACCAAATTTTCTTAAACGGGATTCGGTAAGTGAAGACCACAAATTAAATCATAAGGAAATTTCAGATTTATACAACAATGAAGAAAAGTAGTAACCATCCAGAAAGATAATGTTTGGAGGTATGAGTAACAACAAGGAAGTTAGTTAGGTTCTTCACAAATAAGAAAAACTGACAATGTAGATTGAAGCCATCATTTTGGCTACCACATAAATAATTTTCAGAAAGATTTGGATTGGGGCGTCTGGGTGGCTCAGTTGGTTAGGCGACTGCCTTCGGCTCAGGTCATGATCCCGGAGATCCGGGATCGAGTCCCACATCAGGATTCCTGCTAGGCGGGAAGCCTGCTTCTCCCTCTCTCACTCCCCCTGCTTGTGTTCCCTCTCTGCCTGTGTTTCTCTCTGTCAAATAAAATCTTTAAAAAAAATAAAAAAAGAAAGAAAGATTTGGATTTAGAATAGCCATTGAGATTTTTTTAATCTCATTTTGATTTTTTAAAAATTTATAACATCTATCTAAATATTCATGGTAAAATGTTTAGATAAAACCTGCTTTTAAAATAGAAATACATTAATAAAATCCCAAAGAATTTGAACATTGGAAAATATTTTCCAAAGAAAACTTTTTAAAGCATCCATCTTTACTTGATATTTAAAAATAGAAATTACTATATAGCTTGTCTTCTAGAATTGACTACTATTTAGATCTTTTCTGTAAACATTTCTGCTAGTGGTCTTTTCATATGTATCTTAAAAACACTGGTAAAGTTATAAAAACTGTATTCTTCCTTGAGTCCATTTCTAGAACAAAATCCAGGAGGTTTCAGAGTCTGAGTTGGCATCCTTTGTAATATTCTTGGATTCTTAAAGAAAAAGTATTCCAAATGTTACAGGTGAAAAGATTTAAGGAAGCATAATAATGCTGAAGAAGATATGGATAAAAGATGTTGGGTTTTTTTTGCTATTGGAAGTGTAAAATATTACAACTTCTTGTGGAGGATAGTTTAGTATCTGTCATTTCACCTCACAGTTATATTTCTAGGACTTTCTCCTATGGATATACCAGCTTATACATATGACATGTTTACAAGATTACTTACTGAAGTATTGTTTGTTAATAGCAAAAGACTGCAAGCAAACAAAATTTCATCAGTAAGAGACTAGCTAAATAGGGGCACCTGGGTGGCTCAGTTGGTTAAGCCTCTGCCTTCAGCTCAGGTCATGATCTCAGGGTCCTGGAATTGAGGCCTGCTTCCTCCAGTCTCTCTGGCCTGCCTCTCTGCCTACTTGTGATCTCTCTCTTGGTCAAATAAATAAATAAAATATTAAAAAAAGAGAGAGACTAGCTAAATAATCTTGGTGTATTCATGGTTTGGAATACTGTTTGAACATATGTATGTGTATACTGTATATATATTATATATTGTTATTAGGTTAAAACTATAAAGGTTCAGAGGAGCATACATAGTATTTTATTATTTGTGTATTAAAAGGAGTAGGAGGATAAAAATATATATGTATGTGAGTGTAGGTAAATATATGTATTCACTTGTAATGCATAGAATAGCTCTACAGTGAATCATAAATTGGCAACATTATTTCTGAGGAAGAAAAATGGATGGCTAGACAATTTTTCACTTTACCCTTTTGTATCTTAATAATGTGAATGTGCCACCTATTCAAAGTAATTTTGCGAACATTTCATTTTCAACAAAAGTGAAGGTAGAGAAAGAATGCTCTTTTCAACAAATGGTGCTAGAGCAGTTGGATGTGCATATGCAAAACCAAAAAGTCTATGATCCATTCCTCACATCATATGTAAAAAATTAACTCAGGGGCATCCAGTGGCTCATTCACTTAAGTGTCTGACTCTTGATTATGGCTCAGGTCATGATTTCAGGATTGTGAGATTGAGCCCCTTCTTGCCCCTTTCCCTCTGCTCCTCGCATGCTCGCTCGCTCTCTCAAATAAATAAATAAATATTTTTTAAAAATTAACTCAAAATGGATCAGACCAAAATGTAAAACCTTAAACTGTAAAATGTTTAGAAGAAAACATAGGAGGAAATCTTTATGATCTTGGATTACTCAGAGTTATCTTCGATTTGACATCAAAAGCATGATCCATAAAGGGAAAAAAAAAAGATATGACAGCTTATGCTCTTCAGAGATTTTAAGAGAATGAGATATAAGCTGTAGACTGGGAGAAAATAGTTGCAAATCACATATCTTATAAAGGGCTTCTCTCCAGAATGTATTAAACTATCAAAATTATTAAGAAAACAATGAAGGGGTGCCTGGGTGGCTCAGTCATTGGGCATCTGCCTTCAGTTCGAGTAATGATCCCAGGGTTCTGGAATCAAGCCCCACATGGGGCTTCCTGCTCGGCGGGAGGCCTGCTTCTCCCTCCTTCTCTCTCCTTCTCACTGCCCCTGCCTGTCTTCCCTCTCTCACTGTGTGTCTCTCTCTTTCAAATAAATAAAATCTTTAAAAAATAAATAAATCGAGAGATGGAAGGGGGAAATTACAAAGAGACATGAGAGAACTTTTGAGATGATAGAAATGTGTATTATCTTGATTATGTTTTAAGGAATTTATACAGATGTCAGAACTGTGTGCTTAGAAACATACACAACTTATTGTGTCATTCATACCTCAGTCATGCTGTTTAAAAAAAGGATAATGTGAATGTATTACCTATACAAAAGTTAATTACATTAAAATGTTCAATATTCTTGAAATGACAAAACTACAGAGGTCTAGAGCAAATTATTGGCTTCCCCTGGACTGGGGAATGGATTTGAGAGAGTGGTGTACATGGAGAAGTAGCACATGTAAATTCTTTTGTGGCAGGATGGGGCAGTTCTGTATCTTGATTGTGATGGTGTTCATGTGAATAATGTGCATGGAATCAGATTACATAGCGCTCAGTGCATGCACACACACACACACACAGATGAATGTAGGTTTAAAAAAAAATTGGTGAAAACAGAGTAAGTTCTGTAGTCCAGTTAATCTAGTTAACAGTAAAGTACCAAAGTCAGTTTCCAGTTTTGATGTTTAACTGCAGTAGTATGAGATGTCACCATTAGAAGCAGGGTGAAGAATACATGGGACTCTTTGTACCACTCCTGCAACATCCTGTGAATCTAGTTATTTCAACACTTTTTTAAAAAGTAATATTTAAAATAGTATGATCATTTGAAATGATTACATAGATATACTAAAATATTTCAGGGATATAAAATACTAATACTTCTAATTAGGATGCATTCTTCTATAACACTATTTTCTTGACACTACTTAGTATTTATTCATCTTTGCTTTTGTTATATTTTCAAATTCCCTGATAATCCATTTCTCCCCCATTTTACATCTAACCTTCAATGTCTTATCTCCCTTATCACTTAAGCTGCTCTTTCCTGGAGATTGACATCTATTAGATTTGCTCATGTTTATTCACACAGATTTTGTTGTTAGTTTTATAGTTTTCTTTAAAAGGACAAATAGCTATAATAAAGCTGGTTTTTATTATAGTGGATAAGCATTAAATAATTAATTAAACATTTAAAATTTGGGTTCCAAATTGCTGTGTTTATTCTAATTGCTGATTTATAGTGCTTTGGAAAAGTTATTTATCATTCCTTGTTCTCTACTAAGGTGAAATCCATTCTTGAAAAGAATGAAGAGGAGCTCTCACAAGCAGTGAAGTGTCGTGATGCAGCTCTGAAAGAGAGTCAGAGGTTGAAAGGGGATCTTGAGGCCTTGGAGGACAGAGAGAGCAAGAAGGCAAGGCATCAGTCCTTTGTGAGAGTTTGTTACTGACATGAGGTGCTTAAGAAATCTTTCATGAGTCCTATTCCTTCATTTCTTGTTACCTTGAGTAAGAATGAGGATTGATCAGAGGAAGATTATTTTTTCTAAAGATAATTTTAGAAGAGCTGTTAAGTGTTTGCCTTAAAAACACTTAACTTCCCGTCTTAAAAGAAAAAGTCCTAATTTTTTTCTGTTAAAGCACATCTGACCTTGGTAACAATAACCTGTCTACTTTATTGGTTATTAATATGTTACTAATTCCAGTGGCTTTCATATGTGTTCTCTTCTGGCCCCATCATAAGCTCACCGTGCAGACCAGCCTGAGATACACACATCTAGAACCAGGAAGTTGTTGATGCCATTGTCTCCAGTTAATACACATGCTGTGACAAGGCAACAGCTGGGAAGCACTGCAGTTCTCCAGAGGGTGTGGGGTCTAGTTTTCCTTTTTCTCAAAGTCACAATAACTTCGGATCTTAACAAAATAAAATATGCTTCAGTTATTTCTCTTAGCATTCTATCATGCTTGGTTTCCATACTCTTGCTTAAAAGTAATGGGACTCAGCAACAGCCAAATAACCGAAAAGGATCAAATATCTTTCTTGTTTCTTTTTCTCTTAGGTAGGAAACTTTCAGCGACAATTGGCAGAGGCTAAAGAAGACAACTGCAAAGTTACAATTATGTTGGAGAATGTGTTGGCTTCTCACAGTAAGATGCAAGGTGCTCTGGAGAAAGTACAGATAGAGCTTGGGCGGAGGGATTCAGAAATTGCAGGCCTCAAGAAAGAAAGGTACTGGAGATTATTTTTCTGTCTTTGTGCATGTAGCTCTCTGCTGCATTATAGTAAGGAATGGTATGCAGTGAAGAAACAGTCACTTTAGGGCACCTGGGTGGCTCAGTGGGTTAGGGGCTCTGCTTTCGGCTCAGGTCATGGTCTCGGGGTCCTGGGATTGAGGCCCACATCGGCCTCTCTGCTTGGCGGGGAGCCTGCTTCCCCTTCTCTCTCTGCCTGCCTCTCTGCCTACTTGTGATCTCTCTCTGTGTCAAGTAAATAAATAAAATCTTAAAAAAAAAAAAAAAGACAAAAGAAAAATAAACAGTCACTTTAAAGAACTTAGCCCCCATTTGAGGAAAACATCTCAGGACCTTCACTGAAAAGCAATATGCTTTGGTGAATGTGCTAGCCTCTGCCCCCAGACTTCTCAACCTGCTCTTACCTATAGGTCGTGGCCCAGAGCCAGAGTCTCCACTGGGGTTCCCAGCCTCCAGCCTGGCCATGCCTGCAGCACACTGGCTGCCCATCAGCCCACACCCTTGTTATCTTGGCCATTCCCTCTGCCCATTGGGGTTTTGTGCAATGCAGTGTTCTTTGTAAACCAACAAGCTTATTTGTATAGTCTTTAGACAAGGGGAGATTTTTATTTGGAACCAAGTTTTTCCTCCAATTCCAACCCAAAGTTTGACATATTTCCCTCTCCTATTTTATACTCATCAAATGTATGAATATGATAATTCATCCCTTTTCTATGTTACACTCGTCCTCTATTTTAGCTTTACATTTTGAAAATAGTGAAATGGAGACCTGTTCAATTAAAACACAGTATTATAAAAAATAAAGACCTCGAAATTTAGGGAGAATCTGGAACTAGAAATAAACATGATTTTCAAAGATTCAAAATTCCTATATTTTGTAATGATGTGAAGGAGTATGTATTCTAGCAGCTTGTGTGCTGTATTGCTGCTTTACCCTTTCTGTTTCTACACCATTTAAACTTGCTCTTGGGTCTACAGTCTAGTCTAGATAATTAAAGCTAAGTGCCTACTTGCATCTGAATTATTTATGTATTAGTGTCCTATTTAAAGATTAATAATTTTAGAGGAATCATTCTGAGAACTGCTTTCTAGTCATGTTTTATAAGTGAACTCCTTCTTTGAATGTTTGAAGTTGCATAAAAATTTTCCCTTGAGGTAATAAACAAATGCTTTGAATTTAGTAAGTTTTCTGAAATACACTGTAATGTGTATATTAGTGGTATATGTAGCCTCTGTGTAATGCGGGAACAGGTGCCAGTTTTATATTCTCCATTGTACTTACCTTTATTTTTTACATACTATAAATGTATGTTACCTCTGAACTTAGAAATTTAAGGGGATGGTATTAAAAATTGTTTACCATTCATAAAAAAATTCTAGGTAGTTGTATTTAGAAGCAAAATGTCAACAGCAGGCCCATCCATTTACAGGGGATATATTTTGTACTAGTGGTACATATATATGTTAAAATGACCAGCTCATAAGTTAGTCATTAACAAGTGTTTACAACTTAATGTATTAAACCAAACTGAATCATAGCTGGGACAAAATTTTAATCTCTGGGAGCCTTAATTTCTTAACCTGAAGCTAAAGCTTCTAATTGTCACTTGCCAACTCCCGGCTGCTCTGAACATCTCTACTTTACTACAGATGCTGTTCGAGCTGCTTGGAAGAAGAGCACCCTGTAACTCCCAGTGGTATCTAGGAAATCCCATTCCTAGATGGTTCTTTCCTGTAGTCACTCTTCTGTGCTTTCCATTTTTAGGGCTCTAAATCAGCAGAGGGTACAGAAGCTGGAGGCGGAGGTGGACCAGTGGCAAGCCAGGATGCTGGTGGTAGATGCCCAGCACAACAGTGAGGTAGAGACCACTTTTTTTGGTAAATGATAATGTTGATATTATGGGTTTTATTGGGATATTGTTCTTTTAGGAGAATGGAGTAAAATAATAAGGGAAATTTCTTTTTTTCATCCAAATCTGAGTTTTGGTTACAAATGGTAAGTGGGCCTGCAGCCTTCCAGTGAGTCATTTATTGGCAAACCAGGACCACAGTGATGCCTAATTCTCTCTCTGTCATATGGTTTACTTCTTTTTATTTATTAATGCACAAATGACTACAGAAGCTAAAGGGTCAGAGAATAACTTGAAACTTCAGTCGGAAGTCATTGGAGTGATCCCACTATGAGTAAGGAAACACATTTACACATGTATGTTCACATGTGTTTGCACTCATGAATATATCTCCACATATATGTGCATATATAGAAGGGGTATTTCATGTAAATAAACTTTTTCTGGAACGACATACAAGGATCTGTTCTTATCGATCTAGGCAGGGACACCACAAGGTTATAAGATCCGAAGGGGGAATTTAATTAGTTTAAAATTTTAAAAATAAAAATAAATTAAGTTGGCTCAGTTTTTCAAAGCTCACTAGTAATCAGTGGAGCATACTTTTCCCATTGCCTTCTGAGAGTCTTCTAAACAATGTCTGTAGTAAGTGCTCACATATATATTGCAGGCAGCTGGAATCTTTTGTTCTGGTTCCATCTAATTATTGTTTCAAAGGCACTTGATGGTAAAGTGTAAGGAGTGAATATATAGAGTTACAGTATTTCTTGCATCTGTGATAGTGGAATTAAAAAGAGCCTTCTCTCTTTCAGATGGAGCCTCTACAGAAATCTCTAGATGTAGCTAGAGAAGACAACAGAAAATTGGCTTTGAGCCTGGAACAGTCTCTTCAGACAAATAATCATCTACAAACCAAGCTTGATCATGTTCAAGAGAAATTGGAAAACAATGAACTTGAGCGACAAAATTTGGAAACCTTCAAGTAAGGGCAGAATGGTCACAGAGTGAAATTAGGGAAGAGCCTCTGGGAGATTCAGGTCGGCCCATTCACATAAACCAGTTCTTGCCAGTCTTCAGCTTGGAACTGGTCCTCCCAGCAAAGCCCTGTTCAGGAATCAGGCATACCTGAGCTGCAGCAGACACTAGCTGGTTGGGGGATGCTCATTTGGATCTCCTGTTCAGCTCTTCCCTCATCTAGTGTCAAGCTTCTTCACCATATGAAGGCTAAACCAAAACTTCATGTTTCTGCCAACCCTTTCCTGCCAAAAGCTGCTGTGTCCTTAAGAAGCATGATTTCGGAAAGGAATAGCAACAGTCTGGATGGGAATAACCCATTCTAGGAGTGGGATGACTCCACCCAGGCAGATCCTAAACCATTGTTTTCTTTGGGTCTAAAATTAGTTAGGTCAACTCAATCAAGTTCAGGTGAAGCCCCTTGTTTTGTTTTGTAAACTGCCCATAGGTAAATAGGATTTGGATATAAATAACCTTCCATGAAAATCTTAAACCAGGGGAAATGCAGTCTGCACATATATCTTTATGCCTTTCAGCTGGTGAACATACCAGTACACGAAAGGCATAACTAAAGCAAAGAAGGTATGTTTTCTAATTGATGACCTGTGCAAATTCTATAATCTAGTGAAATGTTACTGGCTCAAGAAATGAGCCAGAAAATGTTGCTGGCTTGTGTATTGGTTAAAACAAGAGTATGTGTTTCACTGTTTAATTGGATGTCTTTATACTGATTGATTTTTGGCTTTTATTGCCATAGGTAAATGCTTCCCCACCCACCCACCCTTTTGTTAGTTGGTTCCAGGCCAGTGAGGTTTACCTGGTACCTGATGTGCTTCTTGCTTGTAAATCACAGCTTTGGGATAGTTGTATGTTCCCCTCCAGGCCTTCCTTACCTCCTAAAGATTTTTTTTTCTTTTTAAAGATTTTATTTATTTGACAGAGAGAGTGAAAGACAGCAAGAGAGGGAAGGCAAGCACGGGGAGAGGGAGAAGCAGACTCCCCGCTGAGCAGGAAGCCTAATGTGGGGCTCAATCCCAGACCCTGAGATCGTGACCTGAGCTGAAGGCAGACAGTTAATGACGGAGCCACCAAGGCACCCCTAAAGATGATTTCTAGGGTGACTTTTTTCCTCCCCCAAAACAGAGAACGAATGACTGAGGAATCCAAAATGGAAGCAGAAATGCATGCTGAACGCATAGAAGCTCTAAGAAAGCAGTTTCAAACTGAGAGAGAAACGGCCAAGAAAGCAGCACAACGGGAAATGACTGAGGTATGAAGTCCAAGGACAAGAAGTGTCTCTCTGATGAGTGCCTTTTAAGAGCAGGACCAGTTACAGGATTTCTAAGCATGGCTGCAGTTGTTCTTTGGTCCTTCTAGTCCCTTGGTGATAAAGCCATCTGTGTGCTCTTCATAAATCAAAACACAAAAAGCTTCTGATAGTACTCAGCCCAGCAAAGGAGTATCTTGACAAGAGCTTTATAACTGAGGGATAGAGGAAGGATGTGGCTGGCCATTGGGTAGACATCAAACCATCAGTCCCCTCAGCTCGCTTCACTAGCACCCATCACTCATTGACCTTTTCCTAGAATCACGGTCCATGCCCTGCCATGTGCTATGTGACCCTTACTTAATTGTGATCTCCACTCTTTACATGAGACAAATAGGGTAAACAGCAGAGGACTTTTCTTGAGTAACTAAAGGCTATGTACAGTTCTGAAGGAACTCAAAGTCAGAGCTGGGTGATAGAAGAGGGGAAACGAAAGTACACAGTTGAACGGGCAGAGTTGATGGGGCCAGGACACCCAGTGTAAGGGGATAACCAAAGCTTAGTTACAAAAATGAACAGGACATTGAGCAAATGAATAGGATTTCTTTCTCCTGATCAGAGCAGAGACCTTGGGAAATGTCTGAGAAAGAGTGGGTAGCTGACATGGTACCATCTGGTAGCTGACCTTGACTGACAGAACGTCAGAGGGGACTTTTCAGGCCAAAGTGGAGCTCTGTGGCTTTCTAAGAAACCGGTGGTATGATGTAAGCACAATTTTAGGAAGGGGAGTCTGGTGGTAGTGGAGAGTAAGCCAGAATGAAGAGAAACCAGAGGCATGACCCAAGAAATCTAGAAGAGTTATTTGGGCTTTCAAAGATTAGGGCCAAGCAACATAGTTCAGTTGAAAATAGAGAACAATTAAATCAAAAAGGCATTGTAATTGAAAAATCATCAGACATTAAATGTTGTATCATGAACAAAGAGGAGGGAGGAATTAAAATAACTCCAAGACTTGCTTAGAGTGGCTGGTTTACAGGTCTATATTTTGCCAAATTTAGTGTATTTAGCAATTGCAATTTACACAGACCATTTGGAAAATTTATAAATTACAAATACACTCCTTAAACATTAAAATGTTATAAAGGGAAACAAAAAGTTACACTGAAATTAAAGGCACCTTTAATCAGAGATAGTTGTCAGAATACTTATAAAATTTAAGTCCTTTTAACAAGGATCGCTGAAGACTGTGAACTTGTGAGGAAACCAAGGGAAGAGTATGTGTGTGATGTTCGGGGTAGGGGGGGATGTTAGCAGCAGGGTGCGCTCAGGGGGCACCACTCAAGTCCTGGCTCTGCCTCTTATTAACAGGGTGTTAATTAACTATCTGTGGGTAATTTCAGAGTCTCTATTTCCTCAGTCATAAAATGGAAATCATCATAACGACTTTCCAGGGTTTCGTTTCGTTTTGTTTTTTAAGTTGGAAAGTATATGTAATTATCACAGTGCCCACACATAATAAGTACAAAGTAAGCAATCATTGTTAGGGCTTACCCAGTTTTGACAAAGCTGTGATTGAGGTAATGGTAGAATATAAATAAAAAGGCCAGCACTGTGGCATGGAGTTAGGCTCTGAAGGAATGAGCTAGTGTAGAAAGAATAGGTACAAATAAGGTTAGCATGTCAGATACTGCCAGCCATCCCGAATACTACATTCTTCTCCCTTCTGTGCAGCCACCTCTTCCTAAAAACCCAGTGGCACTGAGGTAAAGGCACTGGAGGAGGAGAGGAGCTCTGTAAAATCATTTAAGTCATGTTAAAATATAAACTGAGGTATATTAAATATTTTAAAAGTTTAATTGAGCACAACTCAGTTCCAATCAGGTAGTATCCAATCTAGCAGATAAACAGGAGCTTCGGGAGCAGTACACGATGAAAGGCTTTCAGAGGCTGCCAGGAGCAGGAACAAGATTAGGCAAAAAAGCAGGTTGATTATAGCAAGGTACTTTCCTTTAGGGGACGGCAGGGGTCTTAGCAGGCAGATTACCCAACTGTCTTAGATCATTTGCTTGGTGGTTAGCAACAATGACTGTGCATTTCAAGGTTTTGAGAGAATACAGCACACTAGGGAGACTGCTATGATTATTATAAGCAGGTAATTGCCAATGTCTAGAGTGTCCTTTAGAGCCATGGTCCCCAAGACCCAAATCAATCAGAGTCAAATAAGAGAAGGACTCTGTTGAAGGAGTCTCTTACTTTTTCTTTCTTTCTTTTTTTTAAGATTTTATTTATTTGACAGAGAGAAACACAACTAGAGAGGGAACACAAGGAGGGGGCATGAGAGAAGGGGAAAGAGGCTTCCTGCCAATTAGGGAGTCCAATACAGGGCTCGCTCCTGGGACTGTGGTATCATGACCTGAGCCGAAGGCAGTCGCTTAACCAACTGAGCCACCCAGGAACCCAGGAGTCACCTTCTTAAGGCAGCTAGCTTGTTAAGTGATCCTGTGTAGCTGAGTCTCAGCTTCACCAGAAGTGTCAGTCCAAGCACAGCATGTGCTGTTGGCCCCAGCGCAAACATCTCCTTACTCAGCTAAAAGATAAATGAGAATATCCTATTATCCAGAACAAGTTCAGGCAGAACTTGGTGGGCCGCTATTTATCAGATTCTGCAGTACCTTTAAGAGTTAAGGTGAGGTTTCTGATGGTAGCCCCATTTGTACATATGCTAGCCCAGACACTGGGGATCTACAAAAGGAAGTTAATTTTGAATCATGAATGCTTCCTGGTAAGTTGTGTTTTCAGTCCGTGGCTCAGAACTGGGAAGGTGACAGCAATGGAGGTCAATAAAATTTAAGTCTGCAGAACACATCAATTTCACTCAAAATCCCCTTGCCTATGTCCCTTTCATTGTACAGAACCTGGATGCAAGATTCCCTGGGCTTGGAATTTTTAACCAGAAGCAGAGAAAATGACCATTGGGTATAAGGAGGATGATACAATGGTGAGGGGGCAGGGTTGGGTCCAGAGAAATTGAAGCACTGGAAATCAGGGAGAAATGTGTGATGGGCAGAACTACAGGATCACCAGCAGCATGGCAAATTCACCAGCTGTTTGAAGGTTGGATTATGCCCTTTGCAATGGCATCATTTTTGTAGGCCAGAGCAAGGCAAAAGGTGGGCAAAAAAATCCTAAAGACCTTCATGGTGTAAGAATTAGGAAAATGAGGGTGCCTGGGTGGCTCAGTGGTTTAAAGCTTCTGCCTTCGGCCCGGGTCATGATCCCAGGGTCCTAGGATGAAGGCGCGCGTCGGGCTCTCTGCTCAGCAGGGAGCCTCCTTCCTCCTCTCTCTCTGCCTACTTGTGATCTCTCTCTGTGTGAAATAAATAAATAAAATATTTTTTAAAAGAGAGATGGAAGAATGGAAATAAACATTCTTGATCTGACATCTTAGGTGGAAGCAGTCTACTCCAAAGTTAGCTACTTCTCATCTTAGTCAATTTGATTTTGAGGCCTACTCACCACATAATTACCTAGGACCAGATGTCTGATGATGCCTTGTGAAATATGCACCAAAGATATGACACCTTGTAATTTGTCAGGGATGTCAGTGCTCAAGAGTACTTAGTAGGGTCCTTCCTAGGAATCTCCCTTTCGCAGAAGTATCCAAATGTAAAAAGAGCTGTTGGTAAATGATAAAAGACTTTAATATGCTCATGTTAAAAGATCTGATGAGAGGAGCGCCTGGGTGGCTCAGTTTGTTGGGCGACTGCTTTCAGCTCAGGTCATGATCCTGGAGACCCGGGATTGAGCCCCACATCAGGCTCCCTGCTCCGTGGGAGGCCTGCTTCTCCCTCTTTCAGTCCCTCTGCTTGTGTTCCCTCTCTAGCTGTGTTTCTCTCTGTCAAATAAATAAAATCTTAAAAAAAAAAAAAAGATCTGATGAGAGTTTAGGATAATAGAATTGACAAGAATATTATATCTGTGATATGCACCATTTTAAGATAATAACTGGAATTATCAATAAAAGGACATATCAGATTTTTAGGAATTTCGTACAATTACTAGAACACATGTTAATAACACACATACAAATATAAGGTTTATCATCACTTATTTGACAGTGCTTCCCATGTAATTTATAATACTAAACAATTAGTTTTAACATTTCTCTTTTACAAGGTGAGACACAAATCCTTTGAGATTTTTCAGGGATTCTCTGGGAAATCTCAAAGTTACACTGAGGTCAAAAAGACTCCATTTAGAATTTGATTTGGAGAAGTTGTCAAAACATTTGAACATTTGACTAAGATCACAAATTATTATGAAATATTATTTAAATAAAGTGACAATAGAAGTTTTAAAGGCAAATACAGAAAGTAATGTAGTTGTGAACAAAACTTAGCTCTTAAGAAAACCCAGTCTTCTCAATATTAAGTAATCAAAAGCCAAATAAAAGACAAAGTAAAACACAGGAAGTTATTTTGTTAAAATGTAAAATCTTTGTTTTTAGGGAGATTACCCAAAAGGTTAAAAAAGAAACCTTTCACAGCCCCTTGTCAAGAACAGACCAATAGTCCAAGAAAGCTCTGTCCATTTAATGAAGAGAAAACCAAATTCTAAGTTTGCATCAAATTCATTCTTTAAAAACTTGAATAAATCCATTCTAACTTAACCACCTTGACCAAATATAAAATTCCTTTCTCAACACTCCTTTTCCACAAACCAACTCTTTCTTTTGCCCATTCAAACTTGTTCTATGTCTTTCCTTTTTTTGGAAGTTTATTTTTCCTCATAGTAAACTTTCTAATGTAGCACAAAACATGTTTACTAACCCAAATATCTTTAGTTTCTCTGTAAAAGGAAGCCAAAAGTGGATAAACCTATGTTTAGTAATTAATGTTTTGATATTTTACTTGGAAATGATCTAGCTATTCAATGAATATCCATCATTTAATTTATTTTAGGGTAATTTCAGTGTTTCACGTTAACAAAAAATTTGGTAATTTTACCCAAAATTGGAAAATTTTTCCTACATCTCTTTAACAATTATGTTTAGATTGCTCACAAATTTTATGAGGTTTTAAACATCTAACAATGATCTTTCTTGCTGACAAATTCTATAACAGAGATAGATGAGCTTATCTAACTTTTAGTAAACTTGGTAAAACAAGTATTACAAGTAATAACACTGATAATTCTGAAAACATGCATATTTTAAGTAAAAGCTTGCTTGTTTTATTTATGGATGATTATCCTAGATCTTGTGAACTTGATATGTATAAGTACTTGTCTTTAAACCAATTAAATAGAGCCTTCACAAATTCATTTTGGCAATACCATTCAAAGGCAGGGAAAAAAAACCTCTCTAAAGATGCAGACATGAACATACAGACACAAACAGGTCTTACAAGTTCCATTTTACAATTTTGTTTTTGTTTTAAAAGATTTTTATTTATTTGACAGAGAGAAACATAGCCAGAGAGGGAACACAAGCAGGGGGAGTGAGAGAGGGAGAAGCAGGCTTCCCATTGAGCAGGGAGCCCGATGTGGGACTCGATCCCCGGCCTCTGGGATCATGACCTTGAGCCGAAGGCAGTCGCCCAACCAACGGAGCCACCCAGGTGCCCCTACAATTTTAGTTTTAAGACAGGTACAATAATGCAAAACTCGCTAATTTATAAAAGAAGTTTGGATCCAAATTGTGTTTTTGGCAAGTGGAATAAAGTTAAGGTTTCCTGTTCTGGCTAAAGCTTTTAGCTCCTATTGGTGGAGGAGACTTGTAAGATTTTTGGGCCTACTTTTCAAAATATCCGCCCCTTTTTTTTTTTTCCTAAAAATTTTCTTCATTCCTGGTGAACATCAAGTAGAATACTTACACCTCAGCAGTCACAGAAAAAGAATCTAAGTTGTACCAAGGAGGATTTTGTTCCCTATATCCAGATCTTTTACAATATCTGCAAGCCTTGGATAAATTAGGGGTTTTGAGGATTGGTAAAAAGAATAGGTAGGCTTTGAATTGTTCTAGAGCTAAATTTCTGTTTTTGTATACTTGACTTACAGGACAAGTACAGTTTTTAATTTCTCAAAGAATTGGGTTACCTTTATGATATACAGACTGACTCACCCAGCCAACAACAATCTCTTTGATGTGCTGCTTTGTATCAGGGAGATCACCGACTAAGACGGCAATCAAAAGATTCCTGTGTTTCAGATTTAGAGCGTGTGTCTTTGGAATATTTTAGTAAATCCTTGCACAGAGATTTTAGAATGTTTCTCTTTCTCTCTAGGTATGTAGTTTCATGTCAGCTGAGGGGAGGACTTTTTTTCCCCCAGCTTCACCCAGACCCAAAGTATACACACTCACTAGGTGAACTGCAGTTGACAAAAAATACTGCCATCATGGCAGAAGGAAGAAAGGAACTGTTAAAAGTCTGTCAGGCTCTGAATATGCCCATCTTCTGGCGATAGAGCTACTTTAAATCCTTTCACATAGCTTTCCAGCTTTTAGCCAGGACAAACAGTAAACATTCCTAGCAGTATTTGAACAACCCCAATGACGCAAGAGAGATCCCCAAAGAGGGCACAAAATATAATCCCCACCCAAGCTCCAGAGCCACTCCCAAAGATAACCAAGAGAATTGTCATGGCTGGCACCCATCAGTAGCTTCCTAGCCAATCATATTTGTAGAGTCTCTAACCTGATGGTTGTCTAGCCAAGTTCTCAGGACACAAAACCAGATAAACAAGAAGGCAGCAGCTGTCCCCTAGGAGAGAAAGGATCAACAACCAATGGGTACCCAAAAGCAGAGTCACAAGACACAATTCAAAGATCTAATTCTTAAACTTATCTTTTACCTATCAGTCTGAATTTGGAAGGGACAACATGAAATTTTACCTTCCTCTCAACTGTACACCACCGGTAGACATCTGAGAGAGCTGAATTTGGTGAGAATTGTCACCCTTTGCTAGCTTCTGCTAGTTTTCCAGATCCTATCTGTAGGCTCTGGGCAAGTGGGGGTTTCCAGTAGGTCTCACTCTAGTCACCAGAAACAAGAGAGGATGAAAAAAAATAATAAATTTTCTTCTACCCTTTATAAGTGCTTGGCTTTGCTTCTCTAGGGTACCTTCTATGTGGATAAGCTTATTTAGGTTAAAAGTGCTCCCCGGTAGCTGCTGTGATTCAAAATTGTCTGTTCAGCCTTCAAGTTTTTTTGTTTTTTGGTGTTTTTTTTTTAAGATTTTATTTATTTGACAGAGAGAAACACAGCCAGAGAGGGAACACAAGCAGGGGGAGTGAGAGAGGGAGAAGCAGGCTTCCTGCCAAGCAGGGAACCTGATGTGGGACTCGATCCCGGGTCTCCAGGATCATGACCTGAGCCGAAGGCAGTCACTTAACCAACTGAGCCACCCAGGAACCCCGAGCCTTCAAGTTTTATTCACCTGAGGCCTCACACTGGACCCACTCCGACCCTGGACTCAGTTTGATTTTAGAGTCAGAACCAATCTAACTCCAGTCAGTTTCTGGGCCCAGTCCAGAAAAAGAAAGGCTCAAAGTCTGATGGCTGCCAACACAAAAACTGTGAGTAAGGATCTAAGAGGGACTTACTGTGACCTCCAGAGGGAGCAAGGAAGCAGGGAGCTCTGTGGGTACCTATACCAGCTTGCTCGTTGCTCCTGGGGACCATTACTCTCCCTCCTTTTTCTCTTCTGACACCAGAACTGTTGAATATTTAATATGCTTCAGTTTAACTTTTAAGAGATTATTTGAACAAAAATTGATTCAAATTGGGCATTCTCTACTCTAGCAGAGATCTCCAAGGAGGGTACAATAGGCTCTTTAGGCAGAAGGGAGCAGGAACAGGTGGTACTACCCAGTAACTTGAGTTGCTTATTGCAAAGTTTCTTTCCTTTAGGGGATGGCAAGATCAGGCAGATTACCCAACTAGTGCTGATCAGGCAGTTCCTGAAGGACTCATTTAAGGGTTCATTTCTAGGAAAGCCAAAACTAACTCAGTCTTGGTTTGGTGATGTGGTGCTTATTAGCATAATGGACTCCATTTGGGGCTGTTGTCTTGTTTTTACAGTAATCTCCATGCCATTTTTCCACTAGACAAGTTTATTAAAATCTTTAAAGCTGAAAGCAGTATTAATAAAAATCTATGCAATGGTAGTAACAGGCAAGTATTTATATAAATTACCTTCTAATTTTCAGTTCTCCAGATAGGAAGTCACAAGCAACAGAAAGGAAAAGAAAAACTTAAAGTTGAGCAATATGCCAGGCTCTCCCTTCTTTCTCTACTTTATCCTATTTAACTAGGAATCCTCGGAGATAGATCATATGCGTATTTTGCCATTAATGAACTTGAGGCTCAGGAAAGTTAATCATCCAAAATCACTTGGCTAATAAGTGCTACAGCTGAGATTCAAACTTAGGCTGGACTCCAAAGTCATGCTCTTTAAAAGCAAATGATGAACGTATATTTACATTGTCTATCTGTTCTTGAAAAGATTGTGTTTAATGTTAAACATTTTTTAAAAAAAGATAAAAACCATTTAGAGTTTTGTTGCACAATTCTTAATGAGACATCATTATTGCTGCCTTGCTTATAAAAGAAGGGTCCTCCTCTTTAAAAGAAAGGTCCGAAGAGAACTAATTACGGGGACAGACCTAATCATTTTTTTCCTAGATGGAATCTTAAAATGATCAAATATTCCCTTTGTGTTCCACAGCTGAAGAAAGCCCTTGACGAAGCCAACTTCAGATCAGTGGAGGTAACCCGGACCAACCGAGAGTTAAGGCAGAAACTGACAGAGCTGGAGAAGATCGTGAACAGTAGCAAGGAGAAAATAAAGAATCAAAAGGCCCAAATTAAGCTCCACTTGTCGACTAAGGCGAATAATACTCAGAATGTAGAGAGAATGAAGGTTGTATGAGAAACGCTAAGTCTCCCCTCACTTCCTTAGTATCTGAGGAGGATCCAAGTAGATGGTGGGATCCGGGGAAGATGGTTCCAGAGCCCTAACAGCACCCGTGTTCTCTGGGAATTAACAGCCACACCTGGGGCATGCGCAGATTGCCTGGAGGGGGAAGCGGAGTGATTACTAGCTCTTTTCCCAGCAGAGATCCTGCTATGTAAATGTGTGATTTCTATTTAACTGCTATGTCACTTTCTGGTTCCCCATCTTCCTCTTCCCCAGTGATTGCACAGAACTTTGCTCTTTTAGGCTCAGTGGGCCAGATGGGAAGGAGAGCCCAGGAGGAGCTGATAGCTGTGGGTCTCATGTGGGATTTTTTCTGTCACCCTAGGGGCAAAAAGCAAGCCAGTTTTTCTACTGATCATCTTTCTATGTTATTTCCACATTTACTTTCAGCAAATAGAAACAGAATTGAGGCAGATGGAGCTAATTAAGGATCAATATCAGAAAAAAAATTATGAACAGGTAGAGGATTTTCACAAACTCCATGTTTACCATTCACATAAAATCTGACTCATACAGGTTCACCAACTGCTTCCCTCTTTGTGCCCCACCAGTCACTGAGTATCCAGAAGTTCGTATCTGAAATGACCAACCTACAGAAGGAGATGCAGCTGTTGGCCAAGAGCCAGTACGAGACCTCAGCGCGGAACAAACAGCAAGAGCTGCGGCTCGAGGCGGAGCGGAAAATAAGGCAGGAACTGGAGAGCCGGTGCCAGGTGAGAGGATTCCTCGGAGTCCTCTCGGAGATGAGCAGCAGATGACGTGGACTGAAACCCAGCAGCAGAGCATCTAGATTTTCTAGATTCCATTAAGAAACATAAACCTGCAAAAGGAAGAAGCCTGTAGCTTTGAATATGGCACATGTTCCCAATTTTCAATTTATGAAGTATTCATTCTTAATAGCTGAAGCTTACATATGCAAAATACAGGTTCCTAAGACTTCTGAAGTGAATTTCATAGTCTCTCAGGAATTTTTTACCCTTGGTTCTTTCGTGAAGCTCAGCTACACCTGCTGCTGTGATAGGATTTGCAGCAATACCCAGCCTTCTGAAAAACACAACATTCTATCCCTGAATAGGGGCTTTAGGAGATCATCAAGCTCTTGCCTTCTAGCAGACGTTGTCTCCGTGAAAAAGTATTCCTTCAGTTCTGGAAAGAGATATTAATCACTTCCTCCTCAGGAGAATGCATAAAATCAAAATCTGTGATCATATGCATTATATATACTACTGAGAGTAACAGTTATTATCTTATATTTTGGTAGCACCTGAAGTTAGAAAGTATAACCCCATCATACTTTCATAATTTGGTTGCCCATTTATTATAGTATCAAGCTTTTTGTTCCATACAGTGTATTGGGAATTTGTAAAAATCTTTGTATCACATTTTCAGGAGTTGGAAGAAACGATCAGACACCTAAGGAAATGTAAAGAGGCAACAGAGCATAAACTGAAAGAAGCCAGTGTAGAATCAGAACAGGTAAGCCACAGACATAAACTTAGACTAACTTTCTTTCATGAACATAGTTCCAGGAATGTAACAGGCAAAAACCAATAACTTAACTAAGTCTAACATCTATGATGAAGAATAATTTTTAGATTGAGATTCTGTATCCTGATGAAAGAATGCTGAAATATTGACTAAATCAAGCCCAAGTCTCCACCCCTGAATACAAGAAGGCCAGCATGTGTGTAGATTTTAATCCATTACTGGTTGAAATCACCGATAAAAAGGCAAGCTCTTTGTTCAGTCAATAACTAGAAATGTAAAGTAGACTTTCTTTTAAGTTTTATTTTTTTAATTTAATCTCTCTACCCAACATGGGGTTCAAATTCAGAACCCCGAGATTGAGTTGCTCTTCTGACTCAGCCAACCAGGTGCCACTCGTGGGCCCTTTTAATTTGTGAATTTGCTTTCTCTAATCTTAAATTGGTCTTTTTGAAGGTATTTAAAATCATACATTTTTTTTTAGAGATGGAAAAGATCTTTGAAATTCATTGTCTGACACAACTAGTCCTAATTCTCCAGTTAAGAAAGCAGATTCTCAAGATAGCACAATGATGATATCGTCAGTTGGTCATGATTTGTCCTTTTTATAGCCAATGACAGGACAATAGGACTATCAGAATGGTATATTAAAAGGAATATGACTCTGACACACCAGATTTGAACACCAGCTGGGATACTTGCTGTGCCCTTGAGGCATTACATTTATTTTAATTCTTCAATTACCACATCTCAAAATTCAGGATAGTAGGACTTACTCACCTGTTATGCTGTTAGATGACTCTGTAGGTTCACTAATACTACCTCCCTTCTCATTCACCATACACAAGGAGACACGATGTACGGGGCCACTCCAAGCATCCTTCTGTCCCCCCCTGGTAAGGAGTGCTGGAGGAAGATGGAGTTGGGTTTGCTGGGGGCGGGGGGGGGGGTAGTTTGCACAGGGGTGTGTGAGTATCGCTGGCATTAGGTTATACAAACAGCCCTGGAAAGTACTTTAGCTTTGTAGCCTTCTAAAGGCTAAATGCGAAGGGGAGCTCTATTTTCTTACCTCATTATTTGTACCCACACAAGGACCTAGCTAATCTGGAACAAATACCTAGTCGCACATATTTACTGTGAACTTGTCCTGTGATGGGCACTGTGCTAGTTGATGGGAAGCAGGGTGAACTGAGCCCGAGGATGCCCCTGCTCTCATGGGCTTGCCTTCTCCCAGGCAAGACACAGAAATACACCTCTCTCTTTCTGACTTCAGAATCAAAGAAGGAAAATGCTGTCCATGGGGAAAATAGTCCTTTTACTTTTTATTCTAGAGGATATGTTCTGGAGCTCTCTTGAGGCAATCTTTTTTTTTTTTTTTTTTTTTTTTTTTTAAGATTTTATTTATTTGACAGAGAAACACAGCCAAAGAGGGAACACAAGCAGGGGGAGTGAGAGAGGGAGAAGCAGGCTTCCCGCGGAGCAGGGAATCCGATGTGGGACTCGATCCTGGGTCTCCGGGATCATGACCTGAGCCGAAGGCAGTC
Organism: Spilogale gracilis; assembly: GCA_004023965.1. Lineage (NCBI taxonomy): Eukaryota > Metazoa > Chordata > Mammalia > Carnivora > Mephitidae > Spilogale > Spilogale gracilis. The sequence continues at coordinate 94,803 of PITA01002202.1, forward strand.
GCTTAACCAACTTAGCCACCCAGGCGCCCGAGGCAAGCTTGTCAGCTTTACCTTAAAATACTGAAGTAGCCCAAATACACATGGAAGTGCCAGGCACATATAGGCACTCACATACACATACTGATTCCAGATCATCTTCAAAGGCAGACTACTAGAAGGACCGTTTAAGTCTAACAAAGGTAATTTGGAAGTTTGTGCTTAGGAGCTAAAGCATAAAATGTTTTGATGATAAAGGAAATAAAAAGAATGTCCTTTACACTAAGCTAATCCAGTCTTTTACTAATTCAATTACTTTCATAAAGCCCAAAAGAAAGATCTAGTGTAGGGACTTTGGAGCACTGTTAGTCTTAGAGAATAGAACTCAGAAATTCAAACTGTGGTTTGAACTACCATATTCGTTGGCAATGCCATCTTATCCTTTTCATTCTTATTTTCCTCCTGGGTTTGTTTGCTTTCATTCACATCTAGGAAACAGTAGTAAATGCATGCATTCAGCTCTGCATTCAAAAATCACTCCCCTCTGCAAGAGATGTGTTATGCAAACAAGTTGCAAGGACCTTGCACTCAGAATTTGGGTCCTTTAAAATCTGGGTAAAAAGTCTCCAGAACTAATAAACAATTTAGAACTTTTTGTTGTGATTTTTACTGATAACACTTTTATGTTCAGATAACAGCTAACCTGGAAGAAGCTCATCGCTGGTTTAAGTGTAGGTTTGATGGCCTCCAGCTTGAGCTGACAAAAAACCGGTTGCAGAGGCTTCCCCGAGAAGACAGGTGGCTGGAAGAGGTAAGGTATTTAGACATGGCTCTTCAGCAATTTTGGATTTGTTCCTTCTCACATTTCTCACTACAGAAGTTCTTTCTTCATCCAGCTACTCTCCCCACTAATCTTTAGATTTCTCTAACTGCAAGAAAAACAAACTAAATTTCTTCCTTACAAGTTGCACATCTCCCAAACCGTGTAGATTAGAACCACTCACCTTGATGAATAGATTATATTCATAAAGACAAAATGGGTCCTCAGCAATGCATGTGATTTCTGAACAGTGTTAGGTCTGTTTTCTTCCCAACAGGACCAAGATAACAGGCATGATGTTGCATCCAGCCAGTCTGCTCTGCATCGATGGGAGAATAAACAGAATCTTAAACTTGTGCCCAAGAAGTGTCATTCTGAACTACAGAGAAAGTGATGTCCTTGACAGAGGCGCTTCTTCATCTAGAGCTACACCACCATGATTTCCTGAGCCCGGCAACCAGGGCTGGCCTTTTCCACAGTCATCAGAACATGAAGGCTTTGATGTGGGCTGAAGATTTTGGACTTGAATTTCTCATTTTATGAACTTGCTGATATCAGCACAGAACCACCCCATCTTTTTTGTCCTTTTCCCCTATTTTCCACCCAATAAATTTATATTAATTTGTTGTATGATAGGAGATGCTGTTGCATGATACTTGGCTATTTTTCTAAGTACATTTTATCAAAAAACAGTGTGGTACTAGGGGATATGGCAACCAAATGATACACTAGGACATTTCTTTGCAACAAAATATCCTAACATCCAGTAGATAATCCCTGGAACTAGAGTCACCTGGAAAATGGTAAACAACTTTTCCAGTATCATATAAATGTGTACCCTTTAATGTTAGGTAATTACCAGCATATCTTTACTAAAGATATCCCTATTCTATATTTTATTGTTTTAAATAACTTCCATGCCCAGTGTGGGGCTTGAACTCACCCCCCACCCAATACCCGAGGTCAGGCATCACATGCTCCACCAGCTGAGCCAGCCAGGCAACCCTCTGTCTGTTCTTATATAAGAGATTGTATTTACAGCTTCCTTGGACATTTACAAAACAAATTATTGTGTATGGCAGTCTGCTGTGCTCCAGGAAACTATGCCTGGCCAATGCACCTCTTCATTATATAGTGAACAGTAAAGTCAGATGTCTTTTATTTCAGACACCGAGTGGCAGATTATGTACATTAAGTCTGGATTACCCTAATATGTAGCTTACTTGATGCTCAAGCCATGGCAGCAGGACCTAAATCAAGTGAGCAATTGTGAAATTGTAGAGAATATCAAAAATAAGACACTCTCTCAGAGGTTCAAGAGCCCACCACTCTATCTGATATAAAAAGACAAAGCAGAGTTTAATGCTTGCTCTGGTAAGGAAGACCTGCGTTGGTCAGGCAGAGTCTTACACAGAGTTTTGGGAAAGCACGGAGTTCAACGATTTCAAGGCTTTCAGAGGCTTATGAAGCTTGCTACCATCTGTAGAAATGTAGTTAATGGGGGTGAGACTCTTCATTGGTATTCTGGGCCACGTTTATTGGAATGTGTCCTTTCTTGTACTTTTAGAGGTGAGGGCTCATTGATTGGCAGCCTGGTAAAAGCCTCCTCAAGTTGTTTAACACCCACAGGATCTATGCCTTTGGACTCTTCATGAGGAGATACAATAAGTTCAGGGTACGAGGGAGTCAATCTTGAAATAGGCTAACCAAGAGCCCCACAGAGCAGTTGACCTTAGTCCTGAATTCTTCGTAGGAGAAAAGATCCCAATTACTACCGCAGGAGAGATGATCAACTTTAATGGGTTATAAATCTGCCATTTCTGAGTGTTGTCATGACATTGACTGTTACTACCCAAGAATGTGTTTATCTTCCTCACCCAGAAAAAAGACATTTTTCTTCACTTGTATACTGTCCTCAAAGAATAGCATTATTGATAAAGCCAGTGTAACATACCTTTTTATCATTTTTTAGGTTGGCTACACTAAACATTAGTTTGGGAGAAGTGATTTATAGAGTTAGGCCGGTGATCATTTGTAGTAAACTTTATATTTAGAACTGCCTGTTTAGAGTGATGAATTTGCTAAAGTGTTTCTAGAATACATTTATAGTTAGAGCTCCAGTTCCAGGATTATCTACTAGATGTTAGGATATTTTGTTTCAAAGAAATGTCCTAGTGTATCATTTGGTTGCCATATCCCATATATCCTATATAGTTAAAGTACATTTATCAGTTAGAATGATTTTGCTGAAGTGTTTCCAGAGCACATTTGTAAGTATTGTATAGTATACTGGCTTCCATTGTGGGCCTCTGCTTTCATTGGAAACTGTCAAACTGTGGTCTTTAGGACACTAGACATCATGCAACAAAGAACAGTGATACCTGAGAGAAAGGGAAGAAATGAGGTGAACCCTACTATTGCCCCAGCGTACACCCTTCAAAGTGTTCATGCTGCATCACAAGAGGAGAAATCAAGGTGGACTCCCCGAATTAAGGAGCCGGAGCCAGAGCCCAGGAAGACATGACTGCTGGAGTCCAGGACCGAGTCCCAGACAAGAGAGAGCTGCATGGACGGAGAACTTAGAGAGGTCCTGAAGGTCCTCGGAGTATTCAGCTGAGTATAGTCAGCACATACACAGGGGGAAACCACCCAAAGCTGGAGAAAGAATCCTCCAAAAGGGTCCAAGTTAACAGTGCCCACACACAGTACCAGTTCCCACCAGCCAGAATCAAACCTCATGATTTACAGGACACAGAGGGGAGTATACTAAAGAGTATTGGTCTCAGATGTAGAGATTAGTTAGCCCTACACTGAACACTGCTTGGCTCCCACCTAACAAATCTTAAAAGTAAGACCCTAAATGACCCATTTCCAAGTAACTGCATTCCAAAACAGAACTTAAGAATATTTAGAGGAATACAAAAATACATAGCATCCATCAAGGTAAAAATAAAATCATCATTATGGTATTCAATCCAAAATTATCAAGCATACAAAGAAGCAGGAAAATCTGACCAAGAACTAACAGATGTTAAGAGTGACAAAGACATTAAAATAGTTACTATAGCTATATGTTCAAAGAATATTACAATGAATGACAATAGAAATTGAAATTCATAATAGGTAGTAGAAAAATGATAGGTGGTATGCTTTAGCAATAGAGATGTACCATATGTGGTAACATCAGACTTAAAGGAGATTCTTATACAAGATCTGAAGAAGCTTTAATTTTTTGACAACTGTAGTGCTGAAGCGAGGAGACTAAACTGTGGCTACTGAATTAAAGGGATAGGCAATGGTATTATGTCTGCTGTTTTAACACCTACCCACCTTTTCTATTAGTACAAATGAATTTATGAAAATCTAGGAGAAATAAATTTGGATTCTGACCAATGATCCCAAAGTATCAGATATGGGTTGAGACTTAGGGCGCAAAATTGCTCTAAGATGGGCACTTGGGTGGCTCAGTTAAGTGACTGCCTTTGACTCAGGTCATGATCCCGGAGACCCAGGATCAAGTCCCACATTGGGCTTCCTGCCAGTGGGAAGCCTGCTTCTCCCTCTCTCAGTCCCTCTGCTTATGTTCCCTCTCTAACTGTGTTTCTCTCTGTCAAATAAATAAATAAAATCTTTAAAAAAAAAATTGCTCTAAGATCTTATTTTCTAGAGCAGTTTTAGTAAACCAAAGCAAATGATGTTTGCTTCCTCTCAAACTTCTATAATTACTACACATTTTCAAATTCATCCCATCTTTTGTCATAAAGTCATTTTTAAGACAAAACCACTCTCACACTATAAGTCACTTTGCTTTTCTTTTTAGGCAACTTCTTTATTTGGGGGGGGAGGGGTAGAGGGAGAGAAAAAAAATCTTAAGCCAGGCTCCAGGCCCGGGGCAGGGCCCTACATGGGGCTCAATCTCACAACCCTGAGATCATGACTTGAACTGAAATCGAGTCAGATGCCTTGCCAACTGGGGCACCTAGGCATCCTACTTTTTAGCCTTTAAAATTTCAGTCACAAGGATCTGATGTTCCAGAGTAGTAGGATTAGTTGTAGCTAACACTAGTATCTAGATCTGTTTGTTCCACTTGGAAGTTTAGAGGAAAGATAAAGAATTGTGGGCTCATCTCTCCCAGAATGGCTTGTCCTTCAGTTTCTATTAGCCCAATGAATTTTTGCTTGGAATTTCTCCCAGTCTCTTTACTGACAGACTTCTAATTCTTAACAGAAGATCTTTTGGCTTCATTTTTATCTTGGGGGTCAGTTGTTTTATATAGACAGCCAGATCTTGTTTACTCTAAGACTCTTCCAAAAACATCTAGCTACAGATTACAGGTTTTTAAAAATAGTTTCACATTTCATTGCTTTTTCTTATTCAATTCTCTAGTTTAGACTGGAGTCCAGTAACAAAAAGAAGACAAGGCTCTTACTTCAGCTGTTGGGTCTACCTCAGGATACTATCTGAAAGAAGAGCAAAATATCTAAGAAATTGACTATTGGATAGTATTTGGCATCTCCTCAAGAGCATTTACTCTGGACTCTTATCTCTGATCAATCTCATTTCATTGAGCAAGATAACTTAGGTGCACACTGCTCTACATCGTCAGATGTTCTCCACCTTGGACTTCATTGGGCAAAAGGGATTCTAAGCCATTTGCTAATATAAGCCATTTTATAAGTGGTCAGAGACAATGTACAATATATAGAAGACTAGAACAGACTGGAACATTTTCTGCTTACCAACCCCAGCAGAGATTTCTTATAGCTCTAATAAATACAGGATTGAGTCACATTGGATGGACTGATGATATGCCTACTCTCAACCAATCACTGTAACTTCAAAGATAGATTTTATCCTAATTGGCTACATCTAGAGGTGAGATGTGTCCATATGAAACAGAATAGCTCCCCAAAGGAAATCTCAGTGATGTTCCTAGAAGAAGGGAAATGGAGGTAAATCAGATCAAAACCACATGTCTATCACAACAGTCAAAAGATTGGAAGCCAAGGAAATACACCGACATAGTCACTACTGAACTTCATTAACACAGTCCCAGAGCTCTGAGTAGGTGCTAGGTTCCTTTCATATTGACACTCTGTTTCCTGAAAGCATTTACAGGAGACAGACACAGGCTGTCAAGTTCTCCCTGAGCTTTTGAAACTAATTCTTTAATAACCTATATAAAGAGACTTTGAGGCAGCTGCTTAGCTACATACCTCCTCCTATTTCCTTCACAAGCAATAGGAAACAAGAAAGAAAAAGTGAACATAGAACCATAGAACCATATAGAACCACACTTAATATAGCTTGCAGACAGTGTCAAATCTTTAAAAATAAGTAAATTGAGAAAAATCACCAAATCCCAATGTATGCTCTCTCACACTTCTGCCCACCTCACTACAAGGTTTGGAGCAAACAAAGGCCCAGATCAAGGTAGAAAAAGGAAACTAGGGGCGCCTGGGTGGCTCAGTTGGTTAAGCAACTGCCTTCGGCTCAGGTCATGATCCCGGAGACCCAGGATCAAGCCCCACATTGGGTTCCCCACTCGGCGGGAAGCCTGCTTCTCTCACTCCCCCTGCTTGTGCTCCTTCTCTAGCTGTGTTTCTCTGTCAAATAAATAAAAATAAAATCTTAAAAAAAAAAAAGAAAGAAAAAGGAAACTAGTTAAGGGGTCTAATGGGGATCTGGCACTGCCGCCACAATGCCTAAATGCCCCCTAAACCTGGAAGTACTGAGAAAACTGTCCAGGCATATCAGAGAGAACTTCCAAGTACATCAGATTTAAAGGCATTATCTAAAGTGGCACTCTGCAAAATGCATGTCTGCCAGAGGAGGAGAAAAACCAAAAAGGAGAAGCCCCCACTGGAAATTGGATTGTTATGGGAAATGAAGTTTTAGGATCAGAGAGAGAGAGAGAAAATTGAAGGACTCTCAACACCACAACATAAAAACCTTCCCACCAAAACACAACACCCTGAAAAGCACCTGGACTTTGCTATATGGCCACATGAAGGCTCAATAAATTAGAAATATTGCAAAACAACCCCATACCATACACACGAACAAGAGAGAAGTCCTTAGGGGTCCTGCAGAAAGTCACGAATGAAAGTCCTTCCATTTCAACAGAAGAAAATTGCCTCTAGCAAAAACCCTTACGAAGGAGAAGAAAATTCCAAGTGAACAATCCAAACAAACTTGTTTCAGATGAAATTTTCAGGATAGGTGAACAACTGTAAAACAAATTTTAAAAACTAAGGACAGAATGGACAAAACCCAGAGAAATAAAAAGACTTGTTTGCAATTAGGAAAATGGAAGTGATAAAACTATCTCAGAAATGAGGAATAAGTTACAAGATGCCCAAGGGAGAACTGGTTCAGATCAAAGTAAGAGTCACTGAAGAAAGGCAGGAAAACAAGGCAAATGGCATTAAGAAGTAAAGAAGGGCAGGGGTGCCTCACTGACTCAATCAGTGGAGTGTACAACTCTTGATCTTGTGGTTGTGGGTTTAAGTCCCATGCTGCGTGTCAAGAATACTTAAAAATAATAATAAAGTCTTTTTTTAAAAAAGTAAAAAAGTTCAGAGAAAAAGGAATGGAAGTTGGGAAAAGAAAGAATAATATTTGTGTTACTGGGGTCCCTGAGGTAGTAAAAACAGTACATCAGAAGTCATATTTAAAACTATAGTCCCCAAAATGAATTATTAGGACTTCATCAAGATAAAAAGTTTTTGCAGAGCAAAGAAAACAGTCAATAAAACCAGAAGACAACCAACAGAATGGGAGAAGATATTTATAAATGACCTCTGAGATAAAGGGCTAGGATCCAAAATCTATAAAGAACTTATCAAACTCAACACCCAAGGAACAAATAATCCAATCAAGAAATGGGGAGAAGACATGAACAGACATTTCTACAAAGAACACATCCAAATGGCCAACAGACACATGAAAAATTGCTCAAGATTGCTCGGTATCAGGGAAATACAAATGGAAACCACAGTGGGATACCACCTCATACCAGTCAGAATGGCTAAAATTAACCAGTCAGGAAATGACAGGTGTTGGCGAGGATGCAGAGGAAGGGGAACCCTCCTACACTGTTGGTGGGAATGCAAGCTGGTGCAGCCACTCTGGAAAATAGTACTGAGGTTCCTCAGAAAGTTGAAAATAGATCTACCCTACAACAGCAATTGCACCACTGGGTATTTACCCTAAGGATACAAATGTAGTGATCCAAAGAGGCACATGCACCCCAATGTTTATAGCAGCAATGTCCACAATAGCCAAACTATGGAAAGAGCCTAGATAAAGAAGATGTGGTGATATACACACACACACACACACACACACACACACACACACACATATACATACATATATATATATAATGAGGCACCCCTGATATGTATATATATATATATATATATATACATACTATATTTATATAGAGAGTGAGATATACACACACAATGAAATACTATACAAACATCAAAAAATGAAATCTTGCCATTTGCAATGATGTGGATGAAACTAGAGGGTATTATGCTAAGAGAAATAAGTCAATCAGAAAAAGACAATTATCATATGATCTCACTGATATGAGGAATTTGCGAAACAAAACAGAGGATCATAGGGGAAGGGAGGGAAAAATGAAATAAGATGAAAGCAGAAAGGGAGACAAACCATAAGAAACTATTAATCTTAGGAAACAAACTGGGAATTGCTGGAGTGAAGGTGGGTGGGAGAAATGGGGTGGCTGGGTGATGGACATTGGGAAGGGTATGTGCTATGGTGAGCACTATGTATTATGTAAGACTGATGAATCACAGACCTGTACCCCTGAAACAAATAATACATTATATGTTTAAAAAAAAAAAGATTCTTTCCCTTTCCCCCACCTCTAAAAAATAAATAAATAAATAAAACTATAGCCCAAGATCATTTTCTAAAAATAGAAGTATATCTGAATCTACATATTGAAAGAACTCATCAGAAAACTGGAAAAAAATCAACTTCATGGCATACTCTAACTATGATTTCAAAGGCAAAATATTGTCCAAGTCTACAAGTACAAAGATGAGATAATTTACAAAAGCAAAAGAAACTGGCGTCACATTTGTAAACCAATGCACTAAGCCAGGCAACAATGGAGCAATATGGTTGGCAGAATTCTATGATGGGGCCCAAGATGTCCCACCTTCTGGAAGACATGCCTACATCATTTTTTAGATGGTGAAAATGATGGATTCCACACTCATGATTAGGTTACATATCCCATAGATGGACCTAATCACATAAATCCCTTAAAAGCCATTTCTCCAACTGGTGTGGAAGGGGAGGTCTGAAATTTGAAGTACACGAAAATTTTGTGTGCTCCTGCTGGCTTGAATATGGAGAAGGCTTCAAATCAAGGAATGCAGGTGCATCTAGAAGTGAGAGCAGCCCCTGAATAAAAGCCAGCAAGGAAATGGAGACCTCAGTCCTAAAACTGCCAGGAACTGAATTCTGCTAACAACCAGACCAAGCTTCAAAGTAGATTCTTACTCCAGACCTTCAGAAAGGAGCACATTCCTGCCAACCCCTTGATTTCAACCTGAGAAAACCTAAAATTTTAGCCCTAGCTCAGATTCTTGACCCATAGAAACTGTGAGATAATAAGTTTCTATTTTAATTTTCTAATTTTCCATTTTTTAAAGTAAGCTCGATACCCAACATAAGGCTTTTAACTCACAAAACCAAGATCAAGAGTTGAATGCTCCACCAACTGAACCAATCAGGCAGCCCAAGTTTGCATTGAAGTTTATATTTTAAACCCCCAAATATGTGGTAGCAGCAACAAAAAGTTAATACAGAGATAAGTAACCTATCTGATAAGAGTTCAAAGTAGTGATCACAGAGATTCTGACCAAAACTGGGAGAAGAATGAAGTGAGAGCTTCAGAAAAGAGAAAACATAAGGAAATGCCAAAGAGAAGTCACAGGGCAAAAGAATACATTAACTGTATTAAAAAATTCAGTAAAACTGTTCAACAGCAGACTACATGGGCAGATAAAAAGGATTAGTGAACTGTAAGACAGGATAATACAACTCACCCCATCAGAGCAACAAAAAGAAAACAAATGAAAAAGAAGTAATTTAGCTTTAAAGGACTTAGGGACAACATCAAGCATACTAATGCTCACATTATACAGGTCCCAGAAGGAGAAGAGAGAGAGAGAAAATGTCAGGAAATTTATTTGGAGAAATAATGGCTAAAAAAATTCCTAACCTGAGGAAGAAAACAGACATTCAGATCCAGAAGACCAGAGAGCTCCATACAAGATGAACCCAAAGAGACCCACCCTGAGACACATTATAATTAAAATGTCAAAAGTTAAAGAAGAAACTCTTAAAAGCAAGAAAAAAAAAAAACCAAACTTGTTACATACAAAGAATCCCCTTAAAACTATCAATTTTTTTTTTAAAGATTTTATTTATTTATTTGACAGAGAGAAACACAGTGAGAGAGGGAACACATGCCGGGGGAGAGGGAGAGGCAGGCTTTCTGCCAAGCAGGGAGCCTGATGTGGGGCTCAGACTCCGGGATCATGACCTTAGCTAAAGGCAGACGTTTAACAACTGAGCCACCCAGGTGCCCTAAAACTATCAAATATTTTAGAAGAAATTTTGCAAGTCAGAAGGTAGAACCATAATATATTCAAAATGCAAAAAGAAAAAAAGTTCCAAACAAGAATACTCTACCTGTTAAAAGTAATCAAAATCTTGATCAAAATTAAACAAAAGTTTCGCAGACAAGCAAAAGCTAAAGGAGTTCACCACTAAATTAGCCTAACAAGAAATGTCAGACCACTTTAAATTGAAAAAAAAAAAAAGTGTGTTAATTAGTAACAAGAAAGCATGAAAGTGTAACTCACACTGGTGAAGTTAAAGGTAGGACTGCTTGGGTGCTGCACTCAGTTAAGCTCTGCCTCTTGATCTCAACTCAGGTCTCAGGGTCATAAGTTCACACCACATATTGGCCTTTACATTGGGCATGGAGCCTACTTAAAAAAAGTTACTATATTCATCTACACACACAACACACAACACACACACATGCATAATAAAGGTAGTGGATTAATCACTTAATAAAGCTATTATAAAAATTAAAAGAAAATAGTAAAAATAACTAAACTTAAAATAATTAGTTGAGAAATACAAAGGATAAAAAGATAAAATGTGATATCAAAACCATAAAATGCAGTGGGGGGATACAAATGTAGATATTTAGATTGTGTTCAAACTTATCAACCCAAAATAGGCTGTCATAAATATATATGTAAGCCTCATGGTAACCACGAAACAAAAAATCAGGTAGATACACAAAAGATAATGAGAAACAGGAATCTAAGTATACCACTAAAGAAAGTCATCCAACCACAAAGGAAGAAAGTAAGAGAAGAAAAAAGTAACAGGGAGGAACTACCAAATAGGCAGAGAACAAAGATGGAAATAAGGATGTACCTATCAATGATTACTTTAAACATAAATGGACTAAATTCTCCAATAGAAAAAAAAAGTAGCTGAATTAAAAAAAAAACAAAAATAAAAAACAAGATCCATCTATATGCTGCCTACAGGATATTCATTTCAGCTATAAAAACACATAAAGTGAGGGAATGGACAAAGTCAGTCCATGTAAATGGAAGCCAAAGGAAAGTTGGAATAGCTATACTTGTACTGGACAAAATAGACTTTAAAATAGACTTTATTACAAAGACTGTAATAAAAAAAACAGAAGCACTATAAAATACAGGGGTCAAGTTCTCCCTGCAAAAAAAAAGATATAACATGGAAATACTTATGTATTTCATATAGGAGCACTAAATATATAAAGCAAATATCAAAACCTGAGGCACCTGGGTGGCTCAGTTGGTTACATGTCTGCCTTTGGCTCAGGTCATGACCTCAGGGTCCTGGGATGGAGCCCCACGTTGGCCTCCCTGCTGAGCTGGGAGCCTGCTTCTCCCTCTCTATCTACTGTTCCCCTGCTTGTACTCTCTTGCCCTGTCAAATAAACAAATAAAAATCTTAAAACAACAACAACAACAACAACACAACAAAAACCTAGTTTTTAAAAAACTGGCAAGGAAGGTGCCTGGGTGGCTCAGTTGGTTAAGCATCTGCCTTCAACTCAGACCCCAGGTCTTGGGATGGAGACCCACATTGGGCTCGCTGCTCAGCAAGGAGCCTACTTCTCCTTCTCCCTCTGCCATTCTCCCTGCTTGTGATATCTCTCTCCCTCTCTCTCTCTCTCTGTCAAATAAATAAAATCTTTAAAATATTATTAAGAGATCAAAAGGAATTGACTACAGTAATAGGAGGAGACTTTAATATGCCACTTATATCAAGGGATATCAGAAAACCAGTCAGGAAATACTGGCTTCAAATGACACATTAGACCAAATTAACTTGATATTTACAGAACATTCCACCCAAAAGCAACAGAATATACATTTTTTAAAGTTCACATGGAACCTTCTCCAGAATAGACCACAAAAAAGGTCTTAATTTACTTAAGAGGATTGATTCCATATCAAGCAGATTTCCTCCAAATACTGTGACAGTAGAAATCATAACAAGAAGGAAATTGGAAAATTCACAAATGTGGAGGCTAGTCAACATGCTATAGATCAATGAGTCAAGATAAAAATCAACAGAAATAAACTACCTTGAGAAAAATGAAAATGAAAATACAACACATCAAAACGTATGGGATGCAGCAAAAGCAGTTCACAACAAATGCTTACCCCATGCAAAAGAACTCTGTACTTCAAAGAGCTTTTTCTAGCCCATTTACATTTACATGTATGGAACTGGAGGGGATTATGCCAAGTGAAATAAGTCCAGCTGAGAAAGACAAATATCATATGGTTTCACTCATATGTGGAACATGAGAAATAATGCAGAGGACCACAGGGGAAAGGAGGGAAAACAGAGTGGGAAGAAATCAGAGAGGAAGACAAACCATGAGAGATTCTGGACTTCAGGAAACAAACTAGGGGTTACAGAAGGGAGGGGGTTTGGGGGGCTGGGGTAAGCAGGTGAAGGGTATTAAAGAGGGCATGCATGGTGATGAGAACTGGTGTTATACACAACTAAGGAATTGTTGAACACTACATCAAAAACTAATAATGTTTTAGTAATTGAATATAATAAAAAATATTTTAATTAATTATTTTTTAAAAAGAGCTAGAAAAAGGAGAGCAAACCAAACCCAAAGTTCATAGAAGGAAGAAAATATAACAAAGATCAAAGCAAAAATAAATGAAACATTTTAAAACGGAACAATGTAAAAGATCAATGAAACTAAGAGCTGGTTCTTTGAAAAGATAGAGAAGACTTAAAGAATTTCAGAAATGAAAGAGGAGCTGATACCACAAATACATTGGATCTTAAGAAACTACTATGAACAAATATATGGCAACAAATGAGAAAACCTAGAAGAAATCAATAAATTCCAAGAACATACAACCTATCAAACCTAAATCATAAAGAAATAAAAAAATCTGAGTAGATCAGTACTAGTAAGGAGATTGAATCAGTAATTGAGTACCTTTCAACAAACAAAAGTCCAGAATCAGATGGCTTCATGGTGAATTCTACCGAACATTCAAAAAATTAATACTAATCCTTCTTAAATTCTTCCAAAAAAAAAAAAAAAAAAAACAGAAGAGGAAGGAACTCTTCCAAATTCATTTTGCAGGGCCAGCATTACTCTAATACCAAATCCAGACAAGAGTGCCACCAGAAAATTACAGGCCAGTATCCCTGCTGAAGAAAGATACAAAAACCCTCAGCAAAATATTAGCAAATTGAATTCAACCATACATTAAAGGGATCATATGCCACGATCAATGGGATCCATTCCAGGGATGCAAGAATGGCTCAATATCTGCAATGAAGTCAGTGTGATACACCACAGTAGGAAATTTAAGATAAAAATCTTATGATCATCTCAAAACATGCAGAAAAAATTTTGACAAAGGTCAATTTTCACTATGATAAAAGAAACTCTCAACAAAGAGGGTGTAAAGGAAATACATGTCAATATAATAAAGGCCACATATGATAAATCCACAACTAACATACTCAACAGCAAAAAGCTGAAAGTTTTCCTTAATTTAAGATCAGAAACAAGACAAGGACACCTATTTTTGTTACTTTTAATCAACATAGTATTAAAAGTCCTAGCCACAGCAATTAGGCAAAGATTAAAAGGTATCCAAATTGAAAAGGAAGGGTTAAAACTCACTATTTGCAGATGACATGCTATTATATACAGACCCTAAAGATTCTGCCAGAAATCTGTTAGAACTAATGAACAAATTCAGTGAAGTTGGACAAAAAATTAATTTATAAATATCAGGAAGAGAAATTAAGAAAATAATCCTTTATACAAGTGCATCAGAAAGAATAAAATACCTAGGAAAAAACTTAACCAAGGAAGTGAAGGCCCTGTATACTAAAAACTGTAAGATGCTGATGAAAGAAGTTACAAGGGCACAAATAAATGGAAAGATATTCCACGTCCATGGATTAAATGTCCCTACCACCCAAAGCAATCTATGGACCCAATGTAATCCCTGTCAAAATGTCAATGGCTTTTCTCACAGAAATAGACAAATAATACTGAAATTTGCATGGAACCACAAAAGACTTCTAATAGCCAAAGGAATCTTGAATAGGAAGAGCAAAGCTGGGGTCATTATGGTCCCTGATTTCAAACTAGATTACAAAGCTAGAGTAATTAAAACAGTATGGTGTTGCCATAAAACCATAAAACCAGACCTATAGATCAATAGAACAGAATGCAGAGTCCAAAAATAAACCCAGGCATACGTGCGTAATTATTTTACAGAGGTGAAAAGAATGCACAATGGAAGGCACCTGGGTGGCTCAGAGGGTTAAGCCTCTGCCTTCAGCTCAGGTCATGATCTCAAGGTCCTGGGGTCAAGTCCCACATCAGGCTCTCTGCTCCCTGGGGAGCCTGCTTCCCCCTCTTTCTCTGCCTGCTTCTCTGCCTATTTGTGATCTCTCTGTGTGTCAAATAAATAAATAAAATCTTTTTAAAAAGAAAAAGAATGTACAATGGGGGAAAACACATCTCTTAAATAACTAGTGCTGGGAAAATTAAACTGCCACATGCCGAAGAATGAAACTGGAGTTTACACCAAACACAAGAATTAACTTAATTTGGGCACCTGGATGGCTCAGTGGGTTAAAGCCTCTGCCTTCGGCTCAGGTCATGATCTCAGGGTCCTGAAATCGAGGCCCCCGTTGGGCTCTTTGCTCAGCAGAAAGCCTGTTTCCTCCGCTCTTTCTGCCTGCCTCTCTGCCTACCTGTGATCTTTCTGTGAACTAAATAATAAAATCTTAAAAAAATAAATTAATTTGATTTAAAGACTTAATTAAATGTAAGACCTGAAACCATGAAACGTCTAGATGAAAACATAGGCAGTAGGTTCATTGATATCAGTCACTTGGTGATTTTTTTTTTTAATCTGACACCAACAGCAAAGGCAACAAAAGCAAAAATAAATAAGTGGGACTATGTCAAACTAACGACCTTCTGTACAGAAGTGCCTGGGTGGCTCAGTCAGGTAAGCATCAGACTCTTGATTTCAGCTCTGGTCATGATCTCAAGATTCTAGGATTGAGCCCTGCATTGGGCTCCTTGTTCAGCATGGAGTTTGCTTAAGATTCTCTCTCTCCCTCTGCCCCTCACCCACTGCTTACGCAGTCTCTCAAAAAGGAAAAAGAAAGAAAAGAAAAATAGCTTCCGTACACCAAAGGAAACCATCAACAGAATGAAAGGCATCTTACAGAATGTTTGCAAATCATGTATCTGACAAAAGATTAATATGCAAAATATAAAAAGAACTGAGAACTCAACAGTAAAAACCAAAACAAAAAAAATCTCTTTAAAAAATGGGCAGAAGTTCTGAATAGACATTTTTCCAAAGACAGATGAAAAAAATGTCAACAGATAAATGAAAAAATGCTCAACATCCCACTAATTTTCAGGGCAATGCAAATTGAAACCACCATGAGCTATCACACTTGTCAGATGATTGGAATCAAAAAGAAATAATGAGTGTTGGTAAGGATGTGGAGAAAGGGGAGCCCTCGTGCACTGTTGGTGGGAATGCAAACTGGTACAGCCACTATGGAAAATAGTATGAAGGTTTCTCAAAAAATTAAAAATGGAAATACCATATGATCCAGGAATTCCACTTCTGCATATTTATGTAAAGAAAACAAAAACACTAATTTGAAAACATATACCCCTATATTTATTGAGGCATTGTTTATGATAGCCAAGATCTGGAAACAACCTAAGTGTACATCAATACATGGATAAAGAAAATGTGATATATGTACATTTACATGTATCAGGAATATTATTCAGCCATCAAAAGATTAAGAGCTCATCTTTTGTAATGATAGACCTTGAAGGCATTATGCTAAGTGAAATAAGTCAGACAGAAAAAGATAAACACTATATGATTTCTCTTATCCATGGAATCTAAAAAATAAAACAGACTCCTTGAGAACAGATTTGTGGTTGCCAGAGGCGGTAGGTGGAGGGTGGGCAAAATTTGTTAACTGTTTTGGGGTTTTTTTGGTCCTAAAGAATTGAATAAAAAACCAAAACACAGGAGAATATCAACATGATTAGGAGGTAAGCATAGATTACAGAAACAGGACACAAGAAGCATTAACAATCAAAGCTTGGTATTTGAAATAATGTATGTATAAGTTTTAAAGACTTTGTTTTTAAGTAATCTCTTATACCCAATCTCTTATACTCAGTTACCAATTGAGCCAGCCAGGTGCCCCTGAAATGTACTTTTTTTTTTTAATGAAAAATCTCAGGAGTTTCTTTTGTCTCTTGAGAGGCCTGAAGTTGGCCCACAGCTGCGGGTACTTACTTGACCCCCTCCTACCTCCACTGCCTTTAACAACACATAATTTCTTGACTCGTCCTACGGAAGGCTTCTGGCTTCGCGATGAAACTAGGATCACTTGTGTTGTATGGTAAAGCCAGCAGTCTGCTGTTAAGCACACAGCCCAGTTGCCCTCTCTGTATTTTTAACTCTTAAAACGTCTCAAAGGGGACCTTGTAAATCCTTCAAAACCTACCTCTGCCTCTTTGAGAAGTCTAGCCATATTTCCGTAGCTGCTTCTCTGCTCCCAGCACTTGTTAGCTTTCCACCCAGACTCCTTTAAAGGTCCTACTCTTTGTTCCCTACTTTCTGTCAGTCCAGATGGAGATGGGACCTGTCTGCCTTCTCCTGTGATCTTCCTAAGAACTCTGCTGGATTTTCCATGATCTTCCTTACTTTCCTAAACACTTTCTTTTGAAGTTTCTTAATGGCCAAGAAAGAAAATTGAGTTTTACAAAAAGACACCATTAAAAAGGTGAAAAAACAAGTGACAAAGACCAGATTAAATAAAGAGTGCCTGCAATTCAATAAGAAAAATAGGACCCAGTATTTTTTAATATGGGCAAAGGATATAACAAAAACAACTTGAAGAAAAAAAAACCCAAAAGATCTATAAGCACGTGCGAAGATAGGTTTCAACCTTACCAGTACACAAACGCAACAACCATTTCCACCTCCCAACTAGAGAACAAATAGGTTTGAATGGGGCACAGGGAAACAGGTATCCTCATGCAATTGGTAACACCCTCTGGGAGAGGAACTTGGTACACTTGTTAAGGTGCTGGGCCCCACAATCCAGTGATTCCCACTCTGTGCAGGGAGTCCCACACAGACCTTCTCATTTTCACCTGCGAGGGCTACATCAGATCCTCCAAGCCTTAGGCATCCGAGGAGGCAAACTTGAGGTTTTTTCCTAGGAACCATCTATAAGATAAACAGAGCTTTAGGTTGTTAATAGTGACTGACCCAGCAGAACTCCAATGTGGTCACAAGCTAACCAGGCCTCTCTCTTTTCTTAGGCTTACTAGAAGCCCTCTAGGAACACAGCGGGGGCGGGAAGAGAAAAGGAAAGAAGAAAAACCCATCCTGTTATTTAACACCACTGAAGCGATCAGGATACTTTCAGGTTTTGATCATCTCCTGGAAATACAGTCAATGTGAACTGCTCTTCACTCACCCGAAAGCTGGCTTTAATCTGCACCTGGAGAGGGGCCCAAAGGTGGTGTTTTCCAGCCTTTCTCATGCTGCGGCCCTCATAAAACGGCTCACTACAGCCTCCCTGGGGCCTGATGATGGGGTGATCAGGATCACTCCCAGCAGCGAGCTTCTGTGCGGCTGGCGGGTTCTGTGAGTAGCATCCTCCCTCTAGTGGTCAGACACCACTTTCTCTCCCTTTGGTCAGCAAACAGAAACACCTGAGATGGAGAGGAGGCAGGATCAGCCTCACTCACACCATAAACTTACCCTGTGTCTCTGTCCAAACAAGACAGGCCCCAATTCTGTAGAGCAAGTTATTGCAATAATACTTCTTTCATCTGTCTACATATATGTAGATATGCTTTGATGAGAAACACCTGTTTTGTTACGACACTAGCTTGAGAAGGCAGGATGTGACATCCTAGAACCGGCTGCATCAGAACTGACCTCCACCTGTCCTCTTGTGCGCAGCTGCAGGTCACTGAGCCCGAGGAATCTGTTTCTTGGCTGTCCCTTTCCGCTCTTCACTTGTTTGAATCCCTTTTGCTGAACACAAACACCTGACTCTCCTAAAATGTCAAGCAGTCCTGCTAATTCTCATTCTAACCTTGCTTACCTTGAGTCTGCAAACAGGGGAAATGTCAGATATGACCTGCAGGGTGTCATTAGAAACTTTCAGCATGAAGAGGTTACCCTGGTATCTGCCAGGCCTATTTTTGGTCAAGGGAGAGAAATGGGCAATGACGTTGGGGCTCCAGCTGTCCTTTCCATGATGACAGAGCATGCAAAGGGACAGTTTTGGATGTGACTGACAAATCACATAGAGGATATTGACTTTTTTCTCTCTAAATAAAAATTGTAAGTGTTTTGGAGGAAAACGTTAAAAGCTGGCATAACTATTAAGACAATGAAATGATGAAGTCTACTTCTAAATTTATAGAAATACACTGCCAGCTACAGCATATTAAAATATCATTGCAGGGGGCGCCTGACTGGCTCAGCTGATACAGCATCCAACTCATGATCTTGGGGCTGAGCTGGAGACCCACACTGGGCATAAAGCCTACTTAAAAAAATAAAAAACAGAACTGTAAAGAAAATCAGTGCAGGTGTTTGTTCCTCCTACTGAATTACTTACAACCAAGCAACCAAACTCCTTGAAATATAAATGAATTTATAAGCTATGATAACTGCCACCAAGAACTGCTAAATGACTGTTTTGTAGCCTTTAATTCCATCTGAAATTTTTTCATGTCTTAAATTTTCCACTTTCTCTTTTTAAAATTCAATTTCCCCCACCTTTCCATTGGATTCATTTCAGCAGTTACACTTCTGCTGTCATAAAGCTCTTTTTAATATTTCTTGTTATATATTCTTTCCATGTATACAATATTTTCTCATCTGAGGATATTAATTACATTTTATTTCTCTACTTCCTGCAGAATTTCTATTTTGAGCTCCCCCTCTTCCCCACCTGTTTGCTCATAGGGATCTCTCTCATTAAAGAGGCTTTCTTCAAATGCCTCGTGCTCCTGAGCTGCCGGTTCTCCTGAATAGCAGGGTCGGGCTGACGGGGGCTCCAGAGGCGGGGAGGGGCTGCCCACTTGCAGGCTGCCTTGGGCCTGGACCAGCCTGCTCCCCCGCGGACCTCCAGCTATCAGTCTCTACAGGTAAGTTTTTTCTTGGGCAGGTTTTCCTCAGAGAGGAACCCTCTAATCCCCTGCTTGGACTTAACTTAGCCGGTAGTTTTATCGGAGTTAACCAGGAGGAGGCCAAGATCCCCATTCAGTGGGCAGACTTTCACTTAATCCTCTGCTTTCAGTGTAACACTCTACCTTCAGCTACGCCTGGCATTCCTGAATCCAGAGACCCTGACAAAACTGCTCCAGATTACTCACCAGCATTCTCTAGAGTAGGGGTAAAGGGTAACATGCTCTAGAGGGAGAGGGTAACTTGCAGGACCCCGCCGCTTTTTAGCAGAATTTCATTGGCTCTACCTCCTCAGCCCTTGAAGATATCTCTTGTTTTTTAAGCAGGAGCTTTTCCGGCTTCAATCAGCTTGCTTCTGGCTGCCTTCACCGCCACCTCTGGGCACTTAGCTTTCCTTCTTCTCTGGTTTATTAGGTTACTTGCTAATTGCCTATTTGCTTTTTAGCTTTTAAAATTATTTTGTCATCTGCCTCTCATCTCGGCTGTTTGGGGTTTTTGGCAGTTTTTTGGTCTTGAAACCTCTGTGTTGTCTCTGTAAACAAGGATGTGGTTATTTTGCTGTCTTCAGCTCTTAGCAACCTTAAGCTATGCCTCAGCTTTGAGCAAGTCTGGAATGCAAAGGCCTAGCTCCATCCACCATCATGGGACTCTGGCCGCAGGCAGCATTTGCTCCATTGTTCCACCGCAGAGCAAGCCAGCCACGTATCACATAGTCTGCCTCAAGTGCTCTGCTGAAATCCGGGTACGTTGAAACTGTAGTAGTCCTCTGCGCTGCCAAGTCCCCTTCCAAGGAAAAGGAGCAGGTCTCCTAAGGAATATCACTATACATGCACACAAGTAAACTAGAATCATGTCAGGAACATCATACTCAAGTGGTTTCCAGAATCCACCTTTTCCCCACTTCAAATACTCAGTTCATTTGGTCATTTTCTTCTTTAGAATGACTCAAAAATTGCAATTTGCAGTTTCCTAACATAACAGCAATTGGATTTGGGACTATGGACCCAGAGATGAAACATTCGTAGTTCTCCCCTTACCACAGCCTCGAGATTTACCTCCTTCTTTTTCAGGCTTTTCTACCTTGTTCTGTTCGAGTATTCTGCTTCTTATAGTGTTAACTACCATATGCACAGTGATCAGACAATTCTACGGTCTTACTGTCGACTTTATACCAACAGACAGTAGGCACATTCCTACTGTTCTTGCTCTGGAGTTTTTAGAAGCCTCTTTATTATGGATTGGACTTGACACGACTTAAAACTCTGGGACATTGTCCTTGTTTGCTCCCTGCCCCTTCCTTCTTGTGCAAATCGCCACAAGACATGAAGGCTAAATGAAAACAAAAATGGAATGATAGTGTATCAGAACTATTTTGGTGCAAGTAACAGAAAAACTCCAGCTAGTATAAATTTTAAAGTGGAATTACAGCTTTTTTTTTTTTTTAAGATTATTTATTTATTTGACACAGAGAGAGAGAGATCACAAATAGGCAGAGAGGCAGGCAGAGAGAGAAGAGGAAGCAGGCTCCCTGCGGAGCAGAGAGCCCGATGCAGGCCTCCATCCCAGGGCCTTGAGATCATGATCTGAGCTGAAGGCAGAGGCTTTAACCCACTGAGCCACCCAGACACCGGGGCGTATCTTATACAAAGAACACAGGGTAAGAACACAGCTTTAGAAAGGATGGGAATGGAAACTGGGAAATCTCTAGGAACCCAGAGTCTGCTCTCCATCTCAGTTCTGCTTAATGCATAGTTTTTCTTGCTCAACAGAAGAGGTTAACAGCTAGTTGGCTCACAGGGAAAGCAGAAATTGTGCTCATGTTCCAACCCTACAGAAAAACTCCATCTCAATTCCTAAAATTCCCAGGAAACTTAATTGGTCCAGTTTGGTTTAGGAAACTCTCACCTAAATCAAGAGACCAGTAGAAAAAAAAATCTTACTGTACAAAGTGGCTGTCAGGATCCCATGGCTGGAGTGAGGATGCTAGGTAATGAGTATCAGCTTTTTTTTTTTAATTAATTTATTTATTTGACACAGAGAGATCACAAGTAGACAGAGAGGCAGGCAGAGAGTGGGGAAAGCAGTCTCCCCGCTGAGCAGAGGGCCCGATGCGGGACTTGATCCCAGGACCCTGAGATCAAAACCTGAGGTGAAGGCAGAGGCGTTAACCCACTGAGCCAGCCAGGTGCCCGAGTTATCAGCTTTTCTTTTTTTTTTTTTTCTTTTTTTTTTAGTTATCAGCTTTTCAAAGAAGCTTCTTTAAAAGATGTTTACTACAGGGGCTTTTTAATAGGCTGAAGGCCTGTAGAACAGAAAAAATAGCAGCCATTCTCCTTTTTCTTTTTAAGATACACTTATGCTCAACTTCTATGTTGTTGTTACTCTGAATTGGAATAAGTATGTTCCTGTGAAGGAATTTGCTAGTGATCTTGAAAATGAAATTTAATTTCTCATATATACAATGGAGATGATCAGCAATAATACCTACTTGAAAGTGATTCTCTAAGAGGAGCAGAGATCTATATCTAGAGTATCCAGCACTCTACTTGGCATATAGTGGCATAATAAGTACTCAGCAAATGGTAGCTATGATTTAAAACGCTAAACAAATTCATGCAACATTTTTCTTCCTAAAAGACTGCTAGGGAGGGAACCTAGGTGGCTCAGTCCATTGGGCATCTGCCTTCGGCTCAGGTCATGATATCAGGGTCCTGGATTCAAGTCCCATATTGGGCTCCTTGCTCAGTGGTGAGCCTGCTTCTCTCTGTCCCTGCCCCTCCCCTTGCTTGTGATCTCTCACAAATCAGTAAATAAAATCTTTAAAAAAAAATGAAAGATCAAGTTTCAATTATTTATGTAGAAAAAAGAAAAGACTGCTAGGGAGATTTATTGTTTCCTACAAGGCTGTTAAGCACTTCAACTGGAGTCATAACCCAGAGTTTATTTTATTTTATTTTATTTTATTTTAAAGATTTTATTTATTTGACAGAGAGAAACACAGCCAGAGAGGGAGCACAAGCAGGGGGAGTGAGAGAGAGAGGAGCAGGCTTCCCACAGAGCAGGAAGCCCAATGTGGAACTCGATCCTGGGTCTCCGGGATCATGACCTGAGCCGAAGGCAGTCGCTTAACCAACTGAGCCACCCAGGCGCCATTTATTTTATTTTTTATTTTTTAAAGGTTTTTGAGAGAGGGCGCCTGGGTGGCTCAGTGGGGTTAAGCCTCTGCCTTCGGCTCAGGTCATGACCTCAGGGTCCTGGGATCGAGCCCCACATCAGGCTCTCTGCTTGGCAGGGAGCCTGCTTCCTCCTCTCTTTCTGCCTGCCTCTCTGCCTACTTGTGACCTCTGTCAAATAAATAAAATCTTTTTTTTTTTTTTTTTAAAGATTTTATTTATTTGACAGAGAGAAACACAGCCAGAAAGGGAACACAAGCAGGGGGAGTGAAAGAGGGAGAAGCAGGCTTCCGGCCAAGCAGGGAGCCCGATGTGGGACTCGATCCCGGGTCTCCGGGATCATGACCTGAGCCGAAGGCAGTCGCTTAACCAACTGAGCCACCCAGGCGCCCCAAATAAATAAAATCTTTAAAAAAAAAAGAAAAAAAAGGTTCCGAGAGAGAGAGAGAGAGAGAGAGAGAGAGAGAGAGAGAGAGAGAGAACACAAGCAGAAGGGACAGGGAGAAGCAGGTACCCTGAGGAGCAGGGAGACCAACATGGGGCTCAGACACCCAGGTGCCCCAATAGCCCAGTGAGTTTAATTCAAAAGAAAAACTCACAACATGGAATACTCAATTCCACAGAATTCAGATATAAATCTAACTTACTCACTATCAGTTAGCTTTATCACTACCTGCAAATGGCAGGAAATAAAATATATAAGCATGTGAAACAAATGTAATTATAAAAATAGACTTTATTAAGATATATATACATTTAAATACTCACATGTAGAGTGCATGATACATTTACTTACACACAGATTTTGCTTTTCAACTACAAAGTTATGTATACAGGATAAAGAGCAGTTAAGAATTTCTAAAAAGCCCTCATTGTATTTCTTTGATCCTAAGTCTCTTGTTTCCTTCCCACAATTAGCCTAGATGTTATAATCCATTTGCATTATAGCATTTTTCCCCTAAAAAGAAATTCTTGAAAGCTGTTAGTAAACAGTGTATCTTAAAAGTATTGTTATCTTAGATTCAAGCACATATCATATTTTATAAAAAATTTTAATCAGTTTTTGTAGTTTACCACAGCAATACTTTATTCCATACATACAATTCCCTAATCTTCCTACATTCCTAGTGATCTTGAAATGCAAACCAGTTCACATCTTGTCCTCTCTTTTCTATTTTTTTTTGGTCAGAAAGCCACCAACACCGGTAATGCATGTTTTTAATCTGCCTCAGAACAGGATGTTTTGAATTATGCCAGCCTCCCAGATCTCGATTTATACAACTAAAATACATGCAGGTGAAAAGTAAAAAAGATTAACTCAATCATGTGTCTTCCTACTACATAACCATTTCAAATACTTTTCTTAGGAGCCAAGTGAATCACATAATTGTGTTGATATGAGAAAGAGTCCCAACTGGTCTTCCCTTTAATAAGCAACCTCCTTTTCTATGTATTTGAGAAACTGCCGTTGCAATAGCAACACAGCACAAATAAGAGGATGACCCAACAATGATAATGTAGGCAGAAAATGTAGCGAACATCTCTTTCAAATGAATATATGTTCAATTCTGTATTTAAAGAAGTGTACTGAGATGTCACATCTGCCCTACTACTGTATTCCAAGGATCCATCACAGGGCCTGGTACACAGGTGTTTAATATATAGTACTGAATGCACAGATGAATAAATTGCATGAGTAAAAAATTGGCATATTCAACCCCAAGCTGGCTTCAAGGCTAACAATCTCCATTTCACCTCTGGGGACAATTTTACTAGAAAGTTTAAAATAAAATGACAGAAGAATGTACAAATTCTTATAGGAATGATAATTTTGTATATCAAAAGATCATTACCACATATTAAAAGTTAAATACGTGAAAAATTCTGAAATTGTCCTTTCCAGTTTGGGATAAATCCTAAGCTCTTAGACAGAAAATACTGGTCCACACATAGAGCACCAGTGCTTCTTTCTCAGTTGAGGTACTTTATATACAACAATAGGTATACAAAAGCTTTTGAGCCATTCCAATATTTCCACTGCTCTGATAAATGAGAGACAAGTTGTAGGCAATATCTCTTCGTAAGTCCAACTGGTCAACTTCTATACCCTAGGAGGAAAAATACATGAAGGAGTTATATTTCAAATTGACACCCAGGACAATTTTATGGGAAATAACAGTTTCATAACTGCAAGTTTTCAAATATTAAAATCCATGATACTATATCTAAGTTTTTATTAGCTAATGCTGATTCAGTTAATCACTGTAATAACTCTATCATTAAATAATTTAAAACATCTAACCAATAAGTTAAAGAAAAAAGTCTTGCCCAGAAACCACAGCAGAATAAACTCCAAATGAATTAAGAATTTAAGATTAAGAAAATGAAACCATAAAAGAAAAAAATTACAGCTGAATAATATAATCGTGGGTGGGAAAGGCCATTCTAACAACAAAACCAGAAACTATAAAGGAAAAGGTTAATAGATATTTCATTAAAAAACATGAAACTTATGCATCTAAAAAAGAAATGTAACACAAATAACTAGATGGGGAAAAAAATACCTGTACTATATAATAGAAAGGCATTTAAAGGATAGGTAAAGAAGGTATATACCAATTTAATAATAATAATTACCCTAGGGGTGTTACTACCTTTTTACTACTTAAATAGCAAAGCAATGAACTCAATGGAGTAGGTTAGATCTCTGTTTCTAAATCTTCCCCAATACAAAATTTTGGAGTCAACTATAAAAATATCTACAACAATGAAAAAGGATATCTATAAAGCTTAAGGAGCAATACCTAAAGATTTATGAAATAAAGAACATAAAAATGTATATATTTCATCGGCATAACTATAAAAGTATGTATTCATCTGTTTAATGACTAACATTGAACAATTGTGAGGGCATGTGAGGATGAAAACAATATTTTTCTTCAGAAACTTAAATAGGAATGAGAATTTAAACACAGATTATCAAAGTACTAGCAACCCTTTACCCTATATTACGTTATCTTAAACAAAACTACAATTATACTGGTCTTTCATCTTTATAAAGAAATATGTTAGTTATACTTGAACCTGAAAATGAACAATGGCCAAATTACTCAATATTCAGGCTTTGTGTCTACCAGTTCATAGCTGTAAACCACAGGGGCAACCTTAAGGTAACTGAAATGGTCATAACCACAAGTTGTATATATCCACATGGTTGCTAATCAGGTCGCAAGGCCAGAATGGCAAAGATCTACTTGTTGCTGAACACAATTACATAAATACATTCCATAAAGAAAAAACACATTCTAATACATAATTTATTTCACTGTCTGGACTATGACATGAGCTAACTGTACTTATCAATAGATGAAATGAAGTGACTCGTCAGTTTTTAAAGTAAATCATACAGGGGTGCCTGGGTGGCTCAACTGGTTAAGCACCAACTCTTGATTTTGGCTCAGGTCATGATCTCAACGCCATGAGATCAAGCCCCACATCAGACTCTATGCTTAGCATGAGCTCGGCTTGACATTCTCTCTCTCTCCCCTCTCATTCCCTCCCCCTGCTGGTGAGCTCTAATAAATGAATAAAATCTTAAAAAAAAAAAAAAGGCAAAAGTAAATTATAAAATACCTCTACCACAAGTGGAGGGAGTTCCAGGGCCTTCTGATAATAGTGGATTGCAAGATGAATCAGCCCCAGTTGGTGAAGGCCACGGCCCAAATTGTAGAATGATTCCTGGCAAGGTCCACGTATACTGAGATATCGATTAAGAAAGGAAAAGCCCTACCAAAAAGATAAGAAACTCAGTATTATAATCATTCAACAAGTTCAAATATTTGAACCAATATATGGGCAAGGTATACAATTTAAAAAAAGACATCCTAAAAGAACATAATGTCTGTAATATAGTTCCATATCACAGTGTAGTAAAGGGCTCTTCTGAAGGTATAAAAGACTTTTTTTTTAAGCTAAGGATAAAAACATTGACAGAAAACAAAGCCGAATGTCACAACTGTCAAAAATCCATAATGTCTGAGAACACAGGAATTTTTTTGAAGGTTCCAAGTGGGCTTTTGTGACGTTAGAGGCCCATAAACTTTTTGATTCAAGATGTCTAAAACCTTGAGCAAAATATAAAATCTGAGCCCTTAAGATAATTTTAGAAAGGTTTCTTCTCAAAAAGCAGCGTTCTGAGTAAATGGTACCCTTTTCGTAAGTTACCTCTCAGGACTTTATTAACTTCTTAGCCCCCATACACCCCCCACAACTTTTTTTTCCCCTGAAAGCTTCTGACTCAAAGACTTTATGGAAAAAATTGGTTATTTCAAAGCACAGCTGTAATAATGCAGGTTCCATGTGTCACAGTGTCCAAAAGCAACTTGTTTCTTTACCTCATCTGGTATTAATTTCTCCCTTTCATGTAGCTTCAAGTTACCAGCCACAGAAAGTTACAAACTGCAAAAGTGCAAGTGTCCTATGTTAAGTAATTAAACAAATAATAGAGAATATAACATGCAACTATTTCACGGGTGATCTGCATTTTAATAAATGGTCACAAATTTTTCTTCATAAATAATAATTAATAGATAATAAATTAATAACCAACAAATAGTATAATCAATAAATTATAATTAATAACAAATAATAAATTAAAACATTTTAGGGATAAAAATAATTATATTCACTAAAAAAAAAGCACACTTTCTGAATAATAGAAGAACCTACTTATGTAGGTATGACCTCTATGCTACTGAAAATTATGGTTCTGTTAAGTAAAGCAAATTATTAGTCTCAGATAAATATCAAATCTTATTTTAAAGTAACAATTGCAAAAATCTGAGGAAGAATAGTAAGCAATCCCAAATGAACTGCTGCAACCTAAACTTGCAAGTCTTTTCATACAACAGGATTTGAGTTACCTGTTACATTTTAAGAAATTTTTAACAAATTTAGGAGACCTCTGAAATACTCTAAGTAGTGGTTTAAAAACTAGGTAATGGAGGGGCGCCTGGGTGGCTCAGTTGGTTAAGCAACTGCCTTTGGCTCAGGTCATGATCCTGGAGACCCAGGATTGAGCCCTACATCGGGCGGAAGCCTGCTTCTCCCTCTCACTCCCGCTGCTTGTGTTCCCTCTCTCACTGCTATGTTTCTCTCTGTCAAATACATAAATAAATAAACAAAATCTTAAAACAAAAAAACAAAACACTAGGTAATGGGGACAGCCACTTATCTCTTAGGTATTATGAATCATCAAATATAAAAACTACAAAATATGACAAAAAATTTTAATGAAATAGAAAACAAAAGAGTTTTTACATTAAGTATGTTACATTTCAAACATTTTTATCACATTATTCATGAAAGGGCCCAAATATACACTGTTTATAAAATACTAAAAACAAATAGAAGAAATCATAAAAGATTTTACTTTCATAGTATAATATAAAGGTAGGAAAGACAGTAAAGCATATGAAATTAGTTTGTTTTTAAGCACTCGAAAGGGAAACAAACTGGTTACACAGCATGAAGAAATAGACTCATGAGAAATTAAAACAATTTAAAAATCATGGTATTTATAATAAAACTTGTTTTTAGAAACTTCTTTTTAATAGAAAATATTTTACACACACACAAGTACACAGATTAGGACAACAAACTCCCATATACCCATCTCTTATTGTTTGATCTCTATCCCCAACCAATTAAAAACTGCTATTTAACTATAAAAGTGATCTGAAATTTAGCTTCTAAATTACTTTGAAGTACATGAATTTTTTCCTTACCAGGCCAAAAAATTACATATTTTAACTATTACTGAGTTAATCCATAAAAATTTCCTTTCAGTATTTACCAGAATATAAGCTCCACAAGAGCAAAAAATTCTGCCTGTAATATTTACTGCTATATATTTCCCAGCATACTGTGTGTTCATTGCATATTTGTTTAATTTATATACAATCTTATATTACTTAATATAACAGAAGTATCCATTAAGAGAAAAAAAGAGGCAGAGAGCAAGAAGTAAACATATATCAAATACCCAAGAAAAGGAAAAATTTCAAATATACAAAAGTAAAGAGAACACATTACTGGACCCCAAAACCCAGTTTCAACAATTATCATCATTTGAATTTAGGCTTTATTTTAACCCTTTTACTTTAAAAAATAAAAACAAAAAATCCTTTACTTAATCCTGCTACTCCATTCAAGCCAACATTTTCTTTCCTTCCATAACTACTTAAAAAAACCATGTCCTTAAAATGCATCAAACAGATAAACATAAAACCACCAAAACAGTTTTAAAGATACAGTGGTGAACAAAACAGACTCCCTGATCTTCTGGAATTAATTAATTAATTAATCAATTCATTCATTCATCTATCTATCTATCTATTTATTTATTTTTGCAAAAGAGAGAATGTGCACATCATGGAGGAGGACAGAGGGAGACAGAGAATCCTAAGCAGGCTCCACTCCACCTCTCTAAGATCATGACCTGCTGAAATCAAGAGTTGGATGTTTAACCAACCAACTGAGCTCACAGACATCCCTGGAATTTATTTTCTTATTAGGAGACCACAAGCTATATAAAAAAAGTAAACAAGAATATGAAAAGACTAATTTCAAATTACTGTTAAGAATCAAGAAAGCTGGGGCACCTGGGTGGCTCAGTTGGTTGCGTGACTGCCTTTGGCTCAGATCATGATCCTGGAGACCCGGAATGGAGTCCCACATCGGGCTCCCTGCTCAGTGGGAGGCCTGCTTCTCCCTCTCTCACTCCCCCTGCTTGTGTTCCCTCTCTGGCTGTGTTTCTCTCTGTCAAATAAATAAAATCTTAAAAAAAAAAAAAAAAGAATCAAGAAAGTTTTAAAAGCGCAATTTGTTGGTGCTGATGTAAGGTAACAGTCACACAGTCACATACTCATACATTATTGTATGGATATATTATATATATTTTAAATGGATTTACAATAAATCAGTCCTCAGGACCTAGAGGGCTGGAGGCATCAGGGGCTTTAGAGTATAAGGAAGCCTCCAGATTCTGCTGTCTTCTGTCTGTATGATCTGGCTGTGTCCCCTTTCTACAAGGCTACATAAGTCTTAGCCAGGAGTACTACTAGATGTTGAGTCTGAGTACTGAACACAGGGACAGGTGCTGGGAACTCTCACCATGTACACTAAGCATGTATTACTTTTGAAGCAGGGCAATAAAAGCATTAAGTATATTCATTTTTAAATAACATAAAACCAAGTAATGAGAAATCCAAATGAATTACCTGCACAGTAAGAGCATGTCTCCTTAATACATACTTCTGAGATGCCATGTGAATAAATGTTAGGCCTATACAGAGGCTATAGAGAGGTTCATGAGGATGGGTGCGAAAGGCTTGCACATATTGTCCTGAAAAAATAACAGTGATGTCAAATGGTGTGACATGAGCATGGTTCCTTATTTCTTCACTTACTCAAATATACTTTATGGCTAAACAGTACTGATTTTTAACATATGCAGGGTATGTTTTCTAAAATATCAACCAAATGCACATTAATTTGAATTTTAAAACAATGCATAAAATACAACAAAATTAGGAGGATTTATACCTATAAATGTATCCTGACTACAAAGATTAAATGTGAGCAACTAAAAGTAACTTTCTTTTAAGCATGGCTAGAAACTTCCATGTACAGTAACTTTTCCAAAATAAAAAATATCAACTATGATCAGAAATCTATTTTAGGATCTTAAATCTACTTTAAAAGAAACAAGGGAAGGTGTCTTTTGGCAAATTGTTTTGTAAAATTAATTTATCTGTTTTATAAATTCAAATAAGATGGATCATGGAAGTAAGAAAAAGAAAAATAGTTCTGTTTTGTTTTTCAGATTATGGGTGTTGTTTCCTGAGAAAAAGATGCTTTCCTTGTTTTCATGTATTCTATATATGAAATTACTTCATGTCAAAAGCTTAACCATATTAGACAGGGGAATTTAAGAAAATTTTTAAGTGAATTTTTATAAAGGGATGATCTATAATTTGTCATACATAGATAAAAACCTCCATTCTTTCCAGCTTCTATACCAGAAGGAATTGCACCACAGAATTTCTTCAGCAGCACAGATGGTAGACTGCCACTTTGACTTTCTATTTTTACCTCTGTAAAAGGTCCTATATATAAGACAACAATATAAATCTCTATTTCTTAACATTAAACAATTCCACACACAGTAGAAGACAGTTTCAACATCTGATGTTCAAGGTTACTGGCTGAACCATTATAAAAATACCGGCCATACATGAAGAAACACTGAAAGTATTAAATAGCCAACATCCCAGTTTATCCAGAAGAGAACCTGGCAACACTAGCTTTTAGCCAGCAAGAGACACATGCCTCATTTTAAGTTTAAACATCTGGCTAGAAATTTTACTTATTTGTTTCTGATTCATTATTGAGAAAATTTCAAGTGATTAATTTTCCCTGAGTTAAATTAATTAGGAAGCACTATGTAAATAAATCTTGACATAATGACTTGTCTCTCCTAGAAGAACAAACTATCAATAAATCTTAAATCTTTTTTTATACTACAGCAAATTAAAATCAGGTGGTAAAGCATCCATAATTAATGAAAATTAGTTTAAAAACAAGTTGGGCACCTGGGCAGCTTGGTTGGTTAAGCTTCTGGTTCTTGATTTTGGCTCAGGTCATGATCTCAGGGTCATGAGATAGAGCTCTGTGTTGGGCTCTGAGCTGGATGGGGAGCCTGCTTAAGATTCTCTCACCTTCTCTGCCCCTCCCCACTTGTACTTGCTCCTTCTCTTAAAGAAAAAAAAAAAAAAAAAGGAAGAGGGGGCACCTAGATGGCTCAGTTAAGCATCTGCCTTCAGCTCAGGTCATGATCCCAGGGTCCTGGAGCAGAGCTCCACATTGGTTTCCCTGCTCTGCGGGGAGCCTGCCTCTCCCTCACCCTCTCTCTGCCTGACGCTCCCCCTTGCTCATGCGTACTCTAATAAATAAATAAAATCCTTAAAATTAAAAAAAAAAAATCAAGCCTAAGCAGAATTGTTGATCTTTAAAATGAATTATGACTTACTTTAGCCTTTGGAAACCAAAGCTTCATAAGGAAAATAAATAATAATATTAACATTGCTGCTAATAGCTACTTAGTATATGTGCCAGACATTTAAAAAAATACTTTATATTAATGCATTTAATTGTCACAATAATTTATAAGGTATGTCCAAATATTACCTTCATTTCACAGGTAAAAAAAACTGAGGCAGGGGGAGGAAGAATAACTTGTCATGAAGGAGCTGCGATATAAATATACGGAGTTCCACTAGAGGCCTAGCTGTTAACAATCACTTTGTCCACAGTTGAAAAATCCTATCCAGCACACTTACCCAGTGCATGCTTAAAACTTCCAGATACAAAGGCATTGTGTCCATTTAAGACACACAGGGCATGATTATCTGGGTTTTTCAGCATCAGGCGAAGACAAAAGCGATGATGTCGTACTTCTTGGGAGTGCATGGTAACTTGATTGAAAATGTTCCAGAGCTGAGGTTTATTGACATTTTCCATTACCATTACCCTAAAATTGCAGAAAGAGGGTGTGGTTAAAAATCATGTAAAAAGAGAAACTTCTGATTTCTAAGAATGAAATCCTTCAGTGCAGCAACATCTTCCAAGGAAAAGCAGATTGTCTCAATGTATTTAAGCAGAAACATTTACACAAAGGTTTTTCCCAGAAAGTGCTGCTTAAGTTAGTATTTCTACATCTTGTTTTTTAAAACAAAACTTTTAAACAACAAAAAAATTAAACAGCTTAAGTTCCATCACTTCTCCCCTGCCCCTATAGCTGCAGTACAATGAACAGTGAATAATAGCTAATAATATGTGCCAGACATTGTTAAAAGGCCTTAAATATAATAATTCACTTAACCCTCACAATAATCCTACCAGGTGGTAGTATTATGATATCCATTTTATATAACTGGGGAGATCAAGGCACAAGAGGTTAAATATATAAGAGGGGATGCCTCTGAGAATCACCAATGAACTAAATTAGCCAGTAAACAAGAGTTAAAATGAAAACAACTTATTAATTCTTGAGCATAAGAGATTAAGTCAAAGTAAAATATACATACTCTTTCAAAGAATCTAAAATAAGCTATGAGAAATTTACCTGATATAGTTATATGCCTTTCTGAAATTTTTGTCCAGTATTGCAGCAGAAAGACCAAAGTATTCTAGTTCTTTGCGTTTTTGCTTGTCATCATAAAATGAGTAATATTCCAATGAAGAATCCACAAGTAACTCAGCCTCCTGAAATCGGGATAGGTCACACAAGCAATATATGGCCTTCAACAGAAGGTTCCACCAGTCATCTTTTGTCAAGACACTTGTGAGTACAGCAAATATTGCTAAAATGATACCAGTGAAAATTAGTTAGGGCACTGTATTTTCAGAAATAGCAGTATTAGAAAAATTCATATGATCAATTTTAAAGTTACATTTAATAACCACAATCCTAGGGACCTGAATTCTTGCCAACACTCTTGAGAAGTGGATAGTTGCTTCTTTACACCACTTCAACACCATCCTTTCTGCAATCTGCAATCCTAGGTTATTCTCACTTTGGATTTGTCCTCTACACAGTCCAGCTACCTCATTTATATCTCTCAGTGCTAGCTAGGATATATGGTTCTCTAGGGCAGAACAAGTGTGTATTCTATGACTAAGGTCAGATATAGGATTCTATACATACAAAGCATTCAAATGTTTAACAAAGGACTTGAAATTCCTACTTTGAGATTCAGATTATTCTTGGTCTTTTAATAAGAATTTTCTTTACTCTGCCTCAAAATTTCCTTAAAAATCTTACCTTATTTGTAAGAAGCCCCCTTTTTATAATTCTTGAGAAATATCAAAAGCCACAAAAATTTTTTAGTCTTTGACCCAGAATTCTGAGACTCTATCCTATACAAGTAGTCAAAAATATGGATATATAGGCATGATGTTCATTACAGTATTATCTATAAAAGATAATTATCAGAAGCAACCATTTATCAAAAAATAATAAGGGAATAATTAAAGTATGGAACTGGTATCAATGGAATATTACATATTCCCTAATGATAACAGCTATGAAAAGAGCAACATGAGAAAAAATGTGTGAGAAAATAGTGAGTAACAAAAAAATCAGAGGACAAGATGCATGTAACATAAAGAGGCCTTGTATCCTATCCTGGTACACACTAGTGTAATGTGATCCCCACCATGACGAAATGAACTAACAAAACAAAACAAAACAAAACAAAACAAAAACCCTTATGAGCCTAAAAAAAACCAACAGTGGACCTGAAATAAGAAAATACCGAAGGAGAAAACCAGGAAGGCTCACATATACAGAAAAATACACCTTAAGGAAATATAATCTTAAACACATGAAGCAGAGTCTACCTTTGGGATGGGCACAGACACCATGGACTGTTGAGATGGCAGGGTCTGAGGCATTCATGGCTAGATTAGGAGCAGCTGACCCTCATTCCTCTCCTGACTCTCCTCCCCTGCAAAACCTTGTTTACTGTTAGGTCCTTATAC
Source organism: Spilogale gracilis (assembly GCA_004023965.1). Lineage (NCBI taxonomy): Eukaryota > Metazoa > Chordata > Mammalia > Carnivora > Mephitidae > Spilogale > Spilogale gracilis. The sequence continues at coordinate 129,273 of PITA01002202.1, forward strand.
TGCACTTATAGATATTCAGCTCTTCTGGATTGTAAAACCCTACCCCATGGCACACTGCCATGCCTGTAACAATTATTTAACAAATGTCTATTGAATTAATTAACGATGAAATAATTTTCTGACAGACTGATACCTCTAGTTTAGACTCTTTTCAAGTTTTCTGAAAAATAACTTCATCCAAACATACTTGATGCATTACCAGCTAAAAATAGAACCTTTTAAAGTCGTATTACTTAAGACTGGGTCAAAGAATTTATTTTCAGAGTTTCTATGACATTGCTACATTTGTCAAAAATTGAATTTAACAAGAGAATGAAACATGTAATTGAAGTCACTGGAAAAATATAGTAATTTATATTGCCATCTATATCTTTACAGATTTCTTAAAATAAGGTATATTTTGTTCTTAAAAAGTCAAAAGTTGTTTAGTTTTTTCACAGGAAGATCCAAGCAGATTTTCCCTTTTAGTTTTTAAAAGTTAAAGTACTTAGATAACCTTCCTTTTCTTTTTTAACATCAAATGAGTTTATCAAATTTAAGGGATCTGGACTAGAAAATTTCATTTTATTTGAAAAGGGTATATTTTCAATTATGTTACTATCAGGTGATACTTCATGAGTATTTTATGTAATAAAGCAAATGAAAGAATTACCTTTTGCATCACAATTTGCTGTCTCTTGGTCACTGTTGTCTGATATTTTGTCTCTTGACACTTTAATAAGGTAGAGATGCCTCTCTCCAGATTTGGAACTAGATATCAAACAAACTTGGGCTCTATTCATTGCTACCTGAATTAAAGATAATAATTTGAGATTTTTTAGTCATATAATTTCTGTTTAATATTTTTTTATTATTTTTTTAAGATTTTATTTATTTATATGAGAGAGAGAAACTTAGCGAGAGAAGGAACACAAGCAGGGGGAGTGAGAGAGGGAGAAGCACGCTTCCCACCGAGCAGGGAGCCCAATGCGGGGCTCAAACCCAGGACTCCGGGATCATGACCTGATCTGAAGGCAGACGCTTAACAACTGAGCCACTCAGGCGCCTCTTTAATATTTTATTTCTAAGTAATCTCCACACCCAACACAGGGCTCAAACTCGCAACCCCAAGTTCAAGAGTTGCAAGCTCTACCAACTGAGTCAGCCAGGTGCTCAAGCCATACAACTTTTTAAGGAAAATCTAGTGTGTGTGTGTGTGTGTGTGTGTGTGTGTGTGTGTGTGTGTGAAAGACTGGGTGGCTTAGCCTGTTAAGCATCTAACTTCGGCTCAGGTCATTATCTCAGTCCTGGAACTGACCTCACATTGAGTGTTGTGCTCAGCGCGGAGTCTGCTTGTCCCTCTCCCTCTGCTCATACACTCGCTCTCTCTTTGAAATAAATAAAACCTTAAAAAAAAAAAGTAGAAAGAAAGAAAAAGAAAATCTGTAGGACACAAGTATTACAAGTGTGTCTGAAATATTTAGTAGGGAAAAAAAGGCCAAATTATTTTGTATTTAAACACCTAAAAAGAGAATGAATAGACTTATGTTTTTTCTTACCAGAGGAATTTAGGTCAGACCTTAGTGGGGAAAAAGAAGTTATGTAAATTAACTTACACACCACACATACACACACACACAACTACTTTCCTACAAAAATAATAGATTCAGAAATGATGTCACATGTGGAAAACATTTTTTGCAAAGCAAACAGTTCTGGCACACTGTAATGTCTAGAAAGCCAACAACTGATTATGCTATAATTCTCACTTTTCTAGATATGTACTAGCAAAGATTTTATTTCACTTACTCTACAGTTAAGTTTACACTTTCGTGAAGAACTTTTGATTACAGTTGACCCTTGAACAACAAGGTTTGAACTGCACAAATTCACTTATACATGAATTTTTTATAGTACAGTACTATAAATTATTTTCTCTTCCTTCTAATTTTCTTAACATGTTCTTCTCCAGCTTTCTTCATTGTAAAAATACAGTATATAATACATACAACATCTAAAATACATGTTAATCAACTGTTCATGTTATCAGTAAGGCTTCCATTTAAAAGTAGGCTATCAGTAGTTAAGTTTTTAGAAAGTCAAAAGTTATACATGGATTTCCAACTACGACAGGGTTGGTGCCCCTAATTCCCATGTTGTTCCAAGGTCAACTGTACATACCATTAACCTCTAATTCTTTTGTCTATATCTGACTTTCATTTTTAAAAGTTTAATAGCTATAACCTATGTTTAAATCAAATTTACAAAGTTAACAATGATATTATACAGAAAGACCATTACCCACCTTTAAAAGCATGGCTAACATGGTAAGTAAGGTGTCCACATAACCACACATTTTGCCTTGAGAAAACAGCAGAGTAGAACGATGAAGCAGTAATTTCAGTTCCTAAATAAATGAGCACATGATAATGAATGTGATAAAATTCCTTTCTTATCACAAAAATCAAGTTGTTTTGTTTGCATGGAAAAGTTTTATTTTAGAAATCAAACCTTAAGAACATTTGCTTTGTGATCTTTCACAACTTAAGATCCAATATTTTAGATACTATAATTTATAATGTCTAACAAAAGGCTGAAACTTAGATTCAAAATCACTTTTCAAAAATGATGAGTGGCTCAGTTGTTGGACATTTCCCTTTGGTTTGGGTCATGATCCAGGGTCCTGGGATGGAGCCCTGCATCCAGCTCCCTGCTCAGCTTCAGGAAGCCTGCTTCTCCCTCTCCCAATTCCCCTGCTTGTGTTCCCTCTCTCTCTGTTAAATAAATAATCTTAAAAAAAAGTGCTGAATTTAAAAACTAAAATAAACTTTTTGGATATATGCGCTACAGACATCCTTAATGGAGGAAAAAGTTCAAAAATAAAATCTACCAAGAACAACTTCCTTTTATATGATAGAGCCTACCTGCTGTGCAGCATTTGCATCTTGTGCTAAAGTATCTGGATCATACATTGGTTCCAGAGCTTCCAGAGCTTTTTCAGGACGACCCAGCTGCTGCTGAAGGGTGGAAAGTGAAATTCTTGCATCCAAATGGAGGGGGGCCAGATCAACCACTTTGCCATAGCTTTCCGCAGCACGTTCCATATAGCCTAAGGCCTTCAAACATTCTAAGATGTTAAAATAAAGCATAAATATGATCTACATATTTGTAAGCTTGCCAAGATTATTTTTCCATTTTAAAGAAACATTACAGCAGTGAAAAAAAATAACTGTAACAAAAATGAAATGCTTATTTCTAGTACTTTAAAACAAATAATGCTTCTAATCTCCATCTATTGAGTTCTCCAAATAGCTACAACGATATGAACAACATATACATACACTTTGGGGTTCTGCTTTATTCACTTAGCATTAGGCTTTCAAACACTTTCCACATCTTCCTTACCATTTTGAATGGTTATAACATTCAACTGATTATTTGTTTTATCATATTATCTGATATTCAGGTTATTTCCAATTTTTTTCTCTAATAAATAACACTGCAGTACACATATTCATGTATATAAGCCCTAGTTTAAAAACTGGCAAACCACTTTAGCCAGTTTTCACAGCAATTACCTCCTAAAATGGTACTTTTGCCTCCAACTAATGGCTTTCTTAAATCTCAATTTCTCAACTCTCTGCTGAATATCAGCTGTAGGTTAAAATTTGATAATAGGCAATAAAAACTCCCAACTCCCTGCTCATGTCTTCAAAATTCAAATACCACAAATAATATAACTTTTTATGATGGTATCATGTTTGTATTCATTTTTAGCCATCCAAACAATAGTTATCTTTAAATGTTTTTTGCAATTTCGTATCTGTGATATGTCTCAAAATAACCCAAACTGTCAATCAATGCTTCTCTAGCTATAGAGTACCTTTGACCATTATGTAATAGTTTAAGAAATTAGAACTTTCTGCCATCATGCAGTATTTTAGACAAAGACTATTCAAATTTTAATGCATCTTTTATGTGCATTCAATATAAAATACTACTAGAATATTTTTTGGCTTTTGCACATTTTAAGAAATTTAGTTATTTTTCTTAAGCTATTTTTTCTGCTTTATTTCAGGTTATTATAAATTTAGATACAATAAAATGAAACATAAAACCCAAATGAGCATATCTGCAGCTCAAAGAACATTCAAAATACATAAACATTTTTCCTCAAAATAATATATTTAATATAAATTCATTAAAATTCTTTAAAATTAGACTGCACCCCAAGTCTGACAATCTATTACTAGACATCAGAGCCTATGGTTAAGACAGGTAAAAGACATGTACAAGGTATTTTTTAACATAGACACGTTAGTCCTACCTCATGCTGGTACCATTAAATGAATCATTCTTCCAAAGCATTAGTGTGGGGGAAATCATGTAGTGGCATACCAAGACAATTTAAAATACTGACAATTCGTAGGGTTACTGAATCACTACGTTGTACACCTGAAACTAACACTGTATGTCAACTATACTTAAAAAACAAGCAAACAAAAAAATCCGACTTTCAAAAACTGCCCTGAAACCAGAAGACAATAATATTTCACTTTCACTAAGACAATAATATTTTAAAATAACTATTACCACCTTGTGAAAGTAAGTTCTTGCCTGCTTATATGACTAAAACTTCTCCCTCCCACAAAAAATTATTACCTGCATGCCGAAGCCAAACTACTGCAAGGTTGTATCTTTCAGAGCAGACTAGCGCACTAAGGAGGGGAAGTGCAGAATTATATTCACCAACATCCAGAAAAGCTTCAGCAACATCTAGATAGAGGTCTCCCATATCTTCAGGATTCTGTTCCACTAGTGTTGTCAAGAGAGGCTAGACCCCAAAATAAAAGGTTTAAGTCAAGCATTCATTACAAACATGCGTATCTATGTATATTTCTCTTTTTACATACCTATCAGTTATCTGAGGCAAGCCTAAAAGGAGAAGCTTTAAATAATCATTTTTCTATTAATTTCTGTATCTCTATTAAAAAGAACTCATACTGTGATCATTCAGTCATTTAACACATTACTTTTGAAGCCTGTTATAGGCAGACATGGTAAAAGCTAAGATAACACTGACCTGCTGTGCTCTTCCTCTGCCAAGTTAAACATACCAAGTTTCAGGGCCTCTGTGTTTGCTGATATTTCTGTCATTAATCAAATGTCACCTTTTCAGAGAGGGCTTTCCTGACCACCCTTATTTCCTACCCCGCAAAGTCTCTCTCTTCTGTTTGATTTTCTTCCAGAGTATTTATCTCCAACTAACATCCAGTATTTTACATACTTATTATCTATTTCATCCCATTAGAACAAAAGATCCATGACAGCAGGGCTCTGTATATTGTATTCAATACCTTATCCTAAGGTCAGCAAAGTAAATGCCTGATAGGTTTCTTTATTCAATGAAATACTCAGTCCAAAGTTGGCAAAAGAGAAGAGCTGTCAGGATTTACCAATTGTTGAAAAAGCCCAATCTCAAATTCTGATCTCTGGATTGTTCTCATTTAATAAGAAAAACAGATTATTGCAAGCCGTTTGGCTTTTATAAAATATTCACACACAAATAATTTATGCTTATGGTGACTTCCTGATTATTGAAAAATGTGCAAAGTAGGGTAAACTTAAAATTTCTTACTATTTCCTGTCAAAAAAAATAATGCGAATTTGATCTGAAGTACCTGAAGTGCAGACCTTAATGTTACTTACATTAAGTGGTTCAAGGATGTTGAGATGTACAAGGCAGACCATCAACTTCACCGTGATATCTATTGGCACACCATCAGGTATAGTGCAGGTAACATTCTCACCAGCTTTGGATTAGACAGACAAAAAGCAGTTCCTATATGCAAGCTTAGAAAGTAGGACAAATGAAGCAAACTACATCTTCTATGTATGATCTCATTTACTTCATTCAAGGTAAATGATTCCATAGTCAATTCTAATTTGACCAAGTCTATTACTAGCATTTTATACTTCCTTCAGTGTGTCAGTAAAGAAGGAAGGAGGAGAGGACCAATGAAACATAACAAAATATATCAAACAAAAAAATGACTAATACATGTATAATTAAAACCAGAACATAACTCTTTTTCCTTAATACTTTCTTTTTTTTTTTTTCTTAAAGATTTTATTTATTTGACAGTGAGAAACACAGCTAGAGAGGGAACACAAGCAGGGAGAGTGAGAGAGGGAGAAGCAGGCTTCCCGCCGAGCAGGGAGCCCGATGTGGGACTCGATACCGGGTCTCCGGGATCATGACCTGAGCTGAAGGCAGTCGCTTAACCAACTGAGCCACCCAGGCGCCCCTCCTTAATACTTTCAAAACAATGGACAGAAATAATTTTCAACAGGAATATAACTTTTGGGACGAAAGATCTTAAACAGAAAACAGGCTGCAAAACAATTTGAGACTTGGCTCTAGATTAGATCAGGTCCAAGAAAACTATCAAAACTGGCAGTTTTTCAGATCCCCTAATTCATGCTTTCATGGCACTACAATTCCTACTCCACTGTACTGGAGTTATAGGCCAACCTACTCATTCACACCACCTGTTAATACTCAATATCCTCAGCGAAAGCACCCTATCTAACCCTATCCATACCAAGTAGTGCTCTCATACCCGGTGACCTCAGTCTGAAATGCACTTCTCTCTAGGTGTTTAAATTATGCTCCTAGAAAACTTCTTTGATCTTAGTATATTGTTCTTCTCTATTTTTTACCATGTCAGGTTTACTACAGAAATTATCACACTATTCCGCCTATAATTAAACTATATATACTTCATCTGAATCCCACTTCCCCTCCCTAAGGGCAGGAAATGTCATATTCATCTGTATATTCCCCAAACAACCAGCACAGGACTTTATAAGAAACTCTTTTCAAACTGGGCTTTTCATTCCCCAACAACTTTCCTCTTCAATATTTATCTGCCCCATATCTCATCTTGGGCCTTGCTTTCTATGAACTAGCACACCAATTGATTTGTAAAAATGAATTACTACTTTCCATGATGATGGGTCATTTAAATAAAAGGCTTTTTGATTTTGCATAATTATGCCTTAACCCAAAGGATTATATGATGATGGGTTTGTAGGCACCATGACAGGCCAGGGAGGGAGCTATTCTGAAGCAAGCAGTACTCAAGTACCAAGTGCCTCCCCCTTCCCCACCATCACCAAAAGCCTCACGGGGTAGAGGCAGAAGGTATTACACAGGAATTTTCTTACCAGAACAGGGACGTCTACTCTTCCCACAGAGTTCAATTTTGTTACAACCCCAAATAGGGTCTTGCACACTAGTATTTTCATGGAAGAGTTAAAGGGTGTGATACAAAGAGAACAGCAGTGATGAGGAAGAGAAGTGAAAGAGACACTGCAAGCCACACTTTAGGTGGGACTCTCTAACTAGATCCCTAACTGCATATTTTAAGTTTTCAAACAATGGAGAGAAATCATATTAGTTTCTACTTTTTATGTGAATGCTTAAGTTTGAAGTAGAATTTTTTTGAATGTGAGTATTTTGTCCTTTTTGAAAATTAAATTGCTTTAGCTCTAAGGATTTTTGACATGCTGTTCAGTAATCCATTCCTTTTTCACATGTCACTACAAAGTCGCAAAAAAATGCTTCTTGGAAAATTTGTTATAATAATATTAACTATTAATTTCAAAATGTCACATTATAAACAAGAGAGGAGAGGATTATGTACACTATCCAATGCAGAGGAAACTACAACCTTTATTCTCTTCTGAAGTTCCTTCTTCTGCATTTTTTTCTAGCACAATTCCAGAAAAATCTGTAATTACCTAAGAGAATGGAGAAAAAAAGGAAATGAAACAAGTTATACATGAAAACCCTTTTCATAACGTAAAGATTTATACAGTTAATTCAAATAATTCTTATATAAATGGACTACAGAAAGGAATAGTAAGTCTCTTTAAAATAAGGAACCACTGTGATATATTAACATTTTTATAACATATGAGCTAATGCTTAAGTAAAGATATAGAATTCCTCTGTATCAAACCAAACTACTTTTCCCAACAGCATAGGAACTGAATCCAAGCAATTAGTCTGACTGCTGAGTTAAAGTACAGACAAAGCTGGCATCTGTGATAATGGTGAGAGACTTCATCATATAACTATACGCTATGTTTCATTTGGAATTACGATGGCATCTAGTTTCAACACAGACTAGTACATAAGTAGCTTGATATATGTAACTAAAGTGAGGAACTGTCAATTTGTAAGAATTTCTAAAACACAGAAATGTGTCCAAAATCCGACAGAAAAACATATACATTTCCTACCTCCAAAGCTTTGTCATAATGTTTGTTAGAAATGTATAGTTCAGCTGCTATGTTAACATCTTCCATGGAGACAAGGCCCTGATGTTTTGAGAAAGCTTCTTCAATTATGTTAATAGCTGAAGTAACATCATTGGCTTCATAGTAACTCCTAAAAAAATGAATGACAAAATGGGTGAATATTTATTTAATTCAGATTCTAAAACTCTTATCCTTGCTTAGACCATCTATTATAATTTTCATTTTCTTAAAACTGGGGAGGAGAAAAACTTTTCTTTAAAATCATAATCACAGCTGATGCAGAAAAAAATGGGCAATATCAGTATGACAATGTCATCGTGCTAAGCATCTCATTCTCCAAAAGCTACCTCATGTCATTCTTACTCCTTTCCTAGTTACCTAATTCCAAGAAGTCTTCTACCTCAATGAGATCTATAAAGCATTCATCTACCTGTTTCACTGTCCTGCTGCTTCCTGCCCTCACTTTCTTCCTTCTCCACAGATCAACATTATAATTACCCCCTTGCATGCCTCCTCACTTCTCTTGCCCTCTCTCCCTTTTGATAAACTCAGGTGATAAAACCCCAACCCTTGTTAATTCAAATATGCCTAACTCTTCACCACCACCTGTCCAGCTGAAGATGCTGACTGGACTCACTCTAAATTAACGATCACAAGCCTCAAGTGCACACATGGTGCTGATCAGCAATTTTGTTACAGTACTTTTCAAACTTGAATATGCACTCAGAGTAACTGGGGACTTTGTACAAAGGCATATTCTGATTCAGGAGAGCTGGGGTACAGCTGAGATTCTATATTTATGACAAGCTCCCAGGTGATGCAAATGTTGCAGCAAGGCTCCAAGAACCTAAACTATTTCTCATCTTCTCCTTTCTCTTCAAACCTCCAAAACTCTCTGACCGTCACTCTCAGCTAGCCTTGCTTCTTAGTTTGCAAAGAGAACCAGATCATAACATCTCACATATTCCCAACCCATCTTCCTATTTATACATACCCATGGCCATATGTTCTACCTTCTCCACTTATAAGATCTAACCCCAACTAGATCCCATTCCCTCCAACCTTCTCAAGGATATCACTCAAGCAGTCATCCCTTCTCTCATGAATCTTCAATGTGTTTCTCAATTGTGGATACCATCTGAATACAAATACTTTGTAATTTTTCCTAACTTAAAAATTATCTGTTACCCCTAAATCCCATACCAATTATCTCTGTATTCTTCTGCTCCTCTTAGAAATTTCCCCCAGAGAACTGCCTATCCCCCAGGAACTCCCACCCCATCTCCAATGTCAATACTCAGTCCTCATTTTACATGCTCTTCCTGGACTATTTCACATAAATGATCATCCCTCCTCCTTGAAGTGCTTTCTTCAATACTTCTAGAATATCACACTCTTCATTTCCTACTTCACTGTCCATTTCCTTTCAGTCTCCCTGCTGTTTCCTCCTCATCTTTCTGACTTCTAAACACTGCAGGACCTCAGGGTTTAGTCCTCAGAACTCTTCCCTTGTCTGTCTGTGTGTCTGTCTCTCTCTCACCCCCACCCATACACAAACACCATTTCACACCAGAAAATCCTGAGAGCTCAGCCTTCAAAATACATCCAGAATCTGATTACTTCTCACTCCTGTACTTTTATCCTAGGCCAAACTACTATCATATGTTTCATATACTATTGCGATAATTTCCCAACTAGTCTCTCTGCTTCTGCCCTTACCACTCCTCAAACTATCCTCAAAATAACAGAACTGATTTAAAGGGTTTTTCTGTTTTGTTTTTTTCAAAGACTTTATTTACTTATTTAATTGACAGGGAGAGAGAGAGACAGTGAGAAGGAACACAAGCAGGGGAAGTAGGAGGAGAAGCAGGCTTCCTGCTCAGCAGGCAGTCTAAGCAGGGCTTGATCCCACATGACCTGAGCCAAAGGTGGACACTTAACGGCTGAGCCACCCATGCGCCCCCTGATTTAAAGTTTAAGTCAAATTATGCCACTTTTCTCGAAACCTTCCAATGATTTCCAAACTCATTCAGGGTAAAACCCAAAGCACTTACAATGGCCTGAAAGGGCCAAGTGACCTTTTCCTGATGACTCTCTGATCTCAACTCCTGCTATGTTCCCTTAAACCTTCAGCTTGTGCCCAGAGCATACTTCTAGAAGCATTTGCACTTACTTTGCCTGTGACATTCTTCTCTAAGTATCTGCTCCCATACCTCCTTCAGTTTACTTTCAGGTCATTATGATCATAACATAGGGATTTGAGTCCTTCTTTAATCATCCTATACTCCAATACTTCAGCTTCCTATCTCTTCTCTGCTTCATTTTTCTTTATATCCCTTATCAACATATGACTTATTATATAGTTGTCTCCCTCAACTAAAATGTAAGCTCCATAAGGGCAAGGAAAATTAAAACTCATTCAAAACTGGATCAACATATGACTTATTATATAGTTGTCTCCCTCAACTAAAATGTAAGCTCCATAAGGGCAAGGAAAATTAAAACTCATTCAAAACTGGATCTCCTGGTGGTTTTTTTGTTGTTTGTTTATTTTTGACAGAGAGAAACATAGAGAGAGAAGGAACACGAGAAGAGGAGAAGCAGGCCCACCGCTGAGCAGGGAGCCTGATGTGGGGCTTGATCCCAGGACCCTTGGATCGTGACCTGAGCCGAAGGCAGACGCTCAATGACCCAGGTGCCCCTTTCCTGGTGTTTTATACACTGCCTAGCACATAATTTATATTTAATACGTATTTCTGAAAAAGTAGCATCTGAGAGAAATCATAATAAACTGAAGTTACAGGAAATTACAGTCATTTACAGTAAAAGTTACAGTAAAAGTTACAGTAATTCTGTGTAGGAAGGACCTCTATGGCAGTGGCAAACTATTCATCCTCACCCTTTCCCAACAAAAATATTATAAATAATACAAATGGAAAACAAATATACTATCACATGTCAACTAATAGTTCATAAAATAGAGGCTTAGTGGGCTAATCACTATGACAGCTAGAGATGTGACCAACAGCATATAACTTGAAAAGTTCCCTAATGCTCATTATATACATCAGAGGATCAACTTAGGGTTACCCTGCCTCAACACATTACTTAAACATGCTTCTAGTATTCTTACATAACCCATTCTTATGATAACAGGGAGTAATTTCACAGCTAGGCATCTTCATGACATTGGCCATAAGGTTCAACAGGGTTAACCCTAAGATATCCTTAGAATAGAGAGCTTATGACAAGACATTATTTAACCAAATGTTTCTTGTTTGCTTTGATGTACAGCATATTGGAAAAGTAAATATAGTACTACATAATATTTTAGAATAAAATATATACCACCAGTAGCCAGTAGCATGTGTCGACTATAAAGAACATTTTTTATCTTAAAATGTTATTCTAGTACTGACTAAAGATAAATGATTATAAAAAACTACACCAGATCACAAACACTTCATTAGCACATTTACAATTTAAAGTAATATAACCGCAAATGTACATAACTTCAACTAAGTTACGGAAACCTGGCAATCTAATCATCCTTTTAGCACATGCCCCATTTTTAAGCTTCTGAACTCTTGAAGGCAACTGTATATACAAATTTTTCTGCATAACCATACAGCTGACTTGGAAAGAGAAAAGTACTAAAACAAAGAAAAAAATCCTCTATATTTAAGCACAGTATAAAAATATATTAAGTAAAACACTTCTTTGAACCTCAATAAAAACTTATATGTTTTGACCTGTAAAATAAGATAATTTTTATTTTGGATCTAAATATACTCCAAACTTACTTTGCCATATCTCTAGCCAACTGCATAAAACGTTCTCCATCAGATGGAGATAAAAGGTTTAAAATACGCCTATAACCATCCATTGCCATCTTATGATCTCCCATCTGTTCATAAAGACTTGATCGCTCCCACAGATAACGGACATTAGTAGGTTCATATTTAAGAGCTAAAAAGAAAAAAAAGAATTACAGATTTACCACAAAAAGGGGTTCATGATATCTGGGTACAACCAATCCTCTTTTCAGAAAATTTAGCAAACGCTCTAAACTAATTCTCCAATAGAGCTAAGTGAGTTGTTTTGGAACAAATCTACTTTCCCAGGAACTCTCAACTAGGTTTAGCATAAGACCAGAGAGAACCTGAATCTCTATATTAATCTTCATTTGGTCACTCTAGTGGGATGTTAACCCTCAAGAAATAGCTTAGAACCAACAATGATCTCAGCAGGAAATTGAGAGCACTGTTCTTCTACCAACTTTTGTACTGTATTAGCTCACAATATAAAGTTGCTGATAAACATGAAAGCAGAGAGACCCCAAATACTTACCTCTGGGATGCCAGAATATAAGGAATAACCATACTTCAGCTAACATCACCCTACAGTAGTAAGTACTATTATCAAAAAATCTATTACTTAACATTTTATCAAACAAAATAAGAAAAACATTGTAATTACCTTTTGTGTAGCAAAAAATAGCCTGTTTAATATTGTCTTGTTCCAGAGACATTTCTGCCAATCTAACCCATTCTTCGGTGTCACTAGGATTTAAATGTGCAGCAATCAACTCAAACTGAAGAGATTTTTCCATGTCACCTTGGTCCTCATATATCATAGCAAGAGTAGAAAATGGTTCATAAGCCAGAGGAGCTATAATGAATAAAAAAACAAATTCTACTGGCTGAAGAAAGAGGCATGAGAAGTCAATCCCATGGTTCAAACTATGGATCCTTTTTTTAATGGTTACTCTTTAAAACAGTCCAGCAGAATTATACAGTCTACTTAATAGAATTCAGAATAAACATTAAATTAAATTTGCTTTACTTCATTTTCATACACGATTAGGGTTTTAGCATTACTGTCTCTCAGCAAACTGTAATTTCATGAAAAACTCTACTCTCTACCATGTACCCCTCATGAAAATCCCCATTTGCTAAGGTTAAACATGGCTCAATAACTCAGCAAGTTCATCCCAAAGAACATCATCACATCAGTATTTATGATCCAACAACCACAGGCACGTGGGATGGACTAAGGATAGCTAAACTACACCTACACCAAGGATATCAAAGTGAATAGATAATCTATATTTCTGAAATGTTTCTGAAATGAAGTTCAAAACTCACAAGGGATTAAAATCAAAGATAATTGTTAAAAATAAACAATTATAAATGGGAATAAAGGAACAGATAATACTGGAAAGTAGGAACCAAACAAAATATCCTCAAGGAAAAGTTTGGTTAATCTTCTTTCTGACAGAGTAGAAAAGAAAAAGCAGTGACTTCAAATTATCCTAATGAGTAATCTAGGAAATATTTTTTTTAAATAAGCTCTACACCAAACATGGGGCTTGAATCCACAACTCCAACATGTAAGATTTGCATGCTCTACCAAGTGAGCTAGCAAGTGTCCCAATCCAGGAAACGTTTAACGAGACTTTGAGGAGGGCTGGCTGGGAAGATGGTAGAGTAGGAGGACCCTAGCCCCATCTCATCCCATGGATACAACTAGATAATAATCATTTCAACATAAAAAACCAAGAAAATGATCTGAAGACTGGCAGAACAAATGCCACAATTTAAAGTAAACAGGCCACCTTGAAAAAGGTAGGAAGGGCAAAGACAGAGTCTAGCAGAGAAATGGATGGGGCTGTCCATAGTGGAGAGGAAGCCAGTAGTGCAGAGAAGGGTGAAAAATAGACTTTCACAGTAAAGAGCCCACATGAAAGGAGAGGACCAAACCAAAGCAAGAGACCAAAGCAAAACAGGTGTAAGTAATATGCCTAATAGAGAATTTAAAGTAATGATTAAGAAGATACTCAATGGACTTCAGAAAAGAGTGGAGGACATCAATGAGATGCTTAATACAGATATAAAAAAGAACCAATCACAAATCAAAAACATACTAAATGAAATTACAAATACAATTGATGGTTGGGGCGCCTGGGTGGCTCAGTTGGTTAAACGTCAAACTCTAGATCTCAGCTCAGGTCTTGATCTCAGGGCTATGAGTTTAAGCCCAACTGTTGGGTATGGAGCCTACTTAAAAAAAAAGAGAGAGAGAGAAAATACACTTGATGGAACAAACAGCAGTCCAGATGAAGCAGAGGAACAAATTAACAACTTGGAAGAAACAGTACTAGAAAGTAACCAACCCAAGCAAAGGAAAGAAAATTATGCAAATTGAGAATAGTCTTAGGGAGCTCAATGACTCCATCAAGCCTAACAACATGCCCATTACAGGGATCTCAGAAAAAGGAGAGAGACAAAGGGACAGCAAATTTGTCTGAAGAAATAATAGCTGCAAACTTTCCTAATCACAAAGAGGAAAGAGCTGCCCAGATCCCAGAGGTACAGAGATCCCCCAACATGCAACCCAAGGAAGTTTACACCAAGACACGTAGTGATTAAAATGGCAAAAAGTAGTGATAAAGAAAAAATTTTAGAAGTAGCAAGAGAAGGGTTGTCTGGATGGCTCAGCTGTTAAGCATCTAATTCTTGATTTTGGCTCAGGTCAGGAGATCAAGCCGCATGTCAGGCTCCATGCTTAGTGGGGAGTCTGTTTTTTTCCTTCTCTTTCTAACCCAACCCTCTCTCTCTCAAATAAATAAACCTAAAAAAGAAAAAAAGGGAAGCAAAAGTAAAGAAGACAGTTACATACAAGGGAAACCTTATATGACTATCAGCAGATTTTTCAGCAGAAACTTTGAAGGCCAAAAGAAAGTGTTAGAATATATTCAAAGTGCTAAAAGGGAAAAGTCTGCAGACAAGAATACTCTATCCAGTTAGGCTTTCATTCAAAATAGGAAAAACAAAGAATTTCTCAGACAAAGAAACACTAAAGGAGCCCATCACCATTAAACCAGCCCTACAAGAAATACTAAAGGCGGGAGTGCCTGGGTGGCTCAGTCGTTAAGCATCTGCCTTTGGCTCAGGTCATGGTCCCAGAATCCTGGGATCAAGCCCCTCATCGGGCTCCCTGCTTGGCGGGAAGCCTGCTTCTCCCTCTCATTCCCCCTGCTTGTGTTCCCTCTCTCTCTGTGTTTCTCTCTGCCAAATAAATAAAATCTTCAAAAAATATATATATATTCAAGCGGACGCTGAGTGGAAAAAATTTGAGAATATGAAAAATAAAAAACAAATGCAATAAAAATACTTCTGTAAAAATCAGTCAAGAGATTCATAAACTAAGATGATATAAAATATGACATCATATGCCTAAAACCTTGTGGGGAGAGAAGTAAAAAATGGATTTACTCTTAAGTGACCATCAACTTCATATAGACTGCTAAATACAAACTATGTTAAATACAAACCTAATGGCATAAATCAAAACCAAGTATTTTATAGAGATAAAAATAAATAAAGAGAAAGGAACAAAAAGATAGCATTAAAGAAAGCCAACAAACCATGAAAGCAAGAAAAGATCAGAGAAAATCTATAGAAACAACCACAAAACAAGTAACAAAATAGCAATAAATACATACCTATCAATTATTCGGAATGTAAATACACTAAATGTTCTAATCAAAAGACAGGATGACAGATGGATAAGGAAATAAGATCCATCTATATGCTGACTATAAGAGACTCATTTCAGACTGAAAGACACCTGCAGATTCAGAGGGGGTGGAGAAACATTTATCACGCAAATGGATGTCAAAAGAAAGCCAGGACAGCAATACTTATATCGGACAAACTTTAAAACACTGACTGTGGAGGGGCACCTGGATGGTACAGTCAGTTAAACATCCAACTCTTGGTTTTAGCTGAGGACATGATCTTGGAGTTGAGAGATCAAGTCCCACATGAGGCTCTGTGCTGAACAGAGTCTGCTTAAGACTCTCTCTCCCTCTCTCTCTGCCCCTTCCGTCCCTGCAAGCGCTCTCTCTCTAAATATAAAATAAAGAAACAAAGACTCTGAGGCTGACTGACTCAGTCGTAGAGCTTGCAACTCTCGATCTCAGGGTTGTAAGTTCAAGGCCCAAATTGGGTATAAGCATTATTTTAAAAAAATAAAATCTTTAAAAAAATAAAATAAAATAAAACAAAGATTGTTACAACAGACAAAGAGGACACCATATAATAATAAGGGGGCCAATCCAACTAGAGGAAATAACAATTGTAAAATATTTATGCACCTAACATGGGAGCACCCAAATACATAAAACAACTAATAACAAACATAAAAAAGCAACAGTAATGTAGAGGACTTTAATACTCCACTTACATCAATGGACAGATCATCCCAACAGAAAATCCACAAAGAAACAGTGGTTTTGAATAATACCCTGAACCAGATGGACTTAAAAGACATATTCAGAACATTCCATACTAAAAGAGAATACAAATTATTTTTGAATGCACATGGAACACTCCCCAGAAGAGATCAGATATTAGGCCACAAAACAAGTCTCAATAAATTCAAAAAAATCAGTCATACCACACTACTTTTCTGATCACAATGCTATGAAACAGAAATCAACCTAAGAAAAAATCTGGAAGCATAAAATACATGAGGTTAAATAACATGCTACTAAGTAATGAATAGATCAATCAATAAATCAAAGAAGTAAAAAACTACATGGAAACAAATGAAAATAAAATACAGTGGTCCAAAATCTTTGGGATACAACACAAGTGGTTCTAAGAGGGAAGTTCATAGCAATATAGGCCAACCTTTCAGAAGCAAGAAAAGTCTCAAATAAATAACCTAACCTTATACCTAAAGGAGCCAGAAAAATAACAACTAAAACCTACACCCAGAAAAAGGAAGGAAATAATAAAGATTAGAGCAGAGGGGTGCCTGGCTGGCTCAGTGAGTAGAGTCTGCAATTACCGACCTCAGGGTTGCAAGTTTGAGCCTGTGCCACAGTGGGTGCAGAGAATATTTAACAATAAAATCTTTTTTTTTTTAAATTTTATTTATTTATTTGACAGAGAAAGAGACAGACAGCTAGAGAGAGAACACAAGCAGGGAGAGTGGGAGAGGGAGAAGCAGGCTTCCTGCAGAGCAGGGAACCCAATGCAGGGCTCTCTCCCAGGGCCCTGGGATCCTGACCTGGACCCAGGCAGGGTTAAGGCAGATGCTTAACAATGGAGTCACCCAGGAGCCCCAACAATAAAATTTTAAAATTAAAAAAAAAAAAAGACTAGAGAAGAAATAAATTATATAGAAACTAAAAAACAAAAACACAACAGAATAAATACTTCAGAACAGAAGCTAGTCCTTTGAAAGGATCAACAAAATTGATAAACCTTTAGCAAGACTCATAAAAAAAAAAAAGAAGATGCAGAATGCCTGGGTGGCTCAATGGGTTAAGCCTCTGCCTTTGGCTTGGGTCATGATCTCAGGGTCCTGGGATCCAGGCCCACATCGGGCTCTCTGCTCGGTGGGGAGCCTGCTTCTTCCTCTCTCTGCCTGCCTCTCTGCCTGCTTGTGATCTCTCTCTGTCAAATAAATAAAATCTTAAAAAAAAAAGAAAGAAGAAGACACAAATAAAATCATATATGAAATCATGAAATCATAAAATGTTACAAACAATTGTAACAGAATATTAGAAAACCTATATGCCAACAAACTGGACAACTTGGAGAAAATGGATAAATCCCTAGAAACATATAACCTACCAAAACTGAAGCAGGAAGAAACAGAAAATTTGAACGGACCAATTAGCAGCAATGAAATTGAAGCAGTAACCAAAAACTCCAAAAAAACAAAAGTCCAGGACTAGACAGCTTCACAGGCAAATTCTACCAAACATTTAAACAAGAGTTAATACCTATTCTTCTTAAACCATTCCAAAACATAATAAAGGAAAACTTCCAAATCCACTCTGAGGTATCACCCTGATGCCAAAACCAGATAAAGACTCCACAAAAAAAAAGGAAACCATAGGCTTAGCTCTCTCATGAATACAGATGCAAAAATCCTCAACAACATATTAGCAAACCAAATCCAACAATATATTAAAACATCATACACCACAATCAAGTGGGATTATTCCCAGGATGGAAGGGTGGTTCCTTATTTGTGAAACAATCAACAAGAAACATTACATCCCAAAGATAAAGGATGAGGGGCGCCTGGGTGGCTCAGTTGGTTGAGCGACTGCCTTTGGCTCAGGTCATGATCCTGGAGACCCGGGATTGAGTCCCACATCGGGCTCCCTGCTTGGCAGGAAGCCTGCTTCTCCCTCTCTCACTCCCCCTGCTTGTGTTCCCTCTCTGGCTGTGTTTCTCTCTGTCAAATAAATAAAATCTTAAAAAAAAAAAAAAAAAAGATAAAGGAAACTACATGATCATTTCAATAAATGCAGAAAAAAGCATTTGACAAAGTATAACATCAACTCCTGATTTTAAAAAAAACACTCTGCAAAGTAGATCTAAAGAGCACATGCCTCAACATAATAAAGGCCTTATATGAAAAACCCACAGCCAACACCATACTCAATGAGAAAAAACTGAGAGCTTCTCCCTCCCTTAAGGTCAAAAACAAGACAACCATGTCCAGTCTCATCACTCTTATTCAATACAGTACTGCAAGTCCTAGCCACAGCAATTAGACAACATAATGAGATAAAACGCATCCAAACTGGTAAGGAAGAAGTAAAACTCTCATTATCTGCAAATGACATGATACTATATATAGAAAACCCTAAAGACTCCACTGAAGAATTACTAGAATTGATAAATAAGTTCAGTAAAGTCACAGGATACAAAATCAATGTCCAGCAATCTGTCGCATTCCTATACACTACAAATGAAGCAGCATAAAGTAAAGTTAAGAAAACCATCTAAAAGTCACATGGCTAGCTTAGTTGGTAAAGCATGTGGCTCCAGATATGATTCATGAGTTCAAGCCTGATGCTGGGTACAGAGCTTACTTAAAAAAAGAAGAAAGAAAACAAAAGAATCCCATGTACAATTACACAAAAAACAATACTTAAGAATAAACTTAATTAAAGAGGTGAAAGACCCGTACTATGAAAACTATAAACACTGGTAAAAGAAATTCAAGACACTACAAAGAAATGAAAAGACATTCCATGCTCATGGACTGGAAGAACAAATATTGTTAAAACATCTATGCTACCGGGGCGCCTGGGTGGCTCAGTTGGTTAAGCAACTGCTTTCGGCTCAGGTCATGATCCTGGAGACCCGGGATCGAGCCCCACATCGGGCTTCCTGCATGGCGGGAAGCCTGCTTCTCCCTCTTTCAGTCCCTCTGCTTGTGTTCCCTCTCTATCAAATAAATAAATAAAATCTAAAAAACAAAAAAAAACATATGCTACCTGGGCGTCTGGGTGGCTCAGTCCATCAAGCATCTGCCTTCGGCTCAGGTCATGATCCCAGGGTCCCAGGACTAAGTCCTGCACTGGGCTCCCTGCTCAGAGGGAAGTCTGCCCCCCTGACCCACTCATGCACTCGCTCACACTCTCAAATAAATAAAATCTTTTAAAAAAAGTCTCTGACATCGGCTGTAACATTTTTCTAGCTGTATCTCTGGAGGCAAGGAAAATAAAAGCAAAAACAAACTATTGGGACTACATTAAAGTAAAGTTACTGCACAGCAAAGGAAACAACCGGAATAAATAAAAGGTAACCTAGCGAATGGGAGAAGATATTTGCAAATGACATATCCAATAAAGGGTTATTCGAAACATATAAAGAACTGATACAATTTAATACCAAAAAACCAAATAATCTAATTTAAAAATGGGCAGAAGGCACAAATAGACATTTCTCCAAAGAAGACTTCCAGATTGCCAGAGACACACAAAAAGATGCTCAACATCACTCATCATCAGGGAAGCAGAAAGCAAAAAATTCAATGAGATATCACCTCACACCTGTCAGAATGGCTAAAATTGGAAACACAAGAAACAAGTGTTGGCAAGGATGTGGAGAAAGGAACCCTCATGTGCTGTTGGTGGGTATGCAGACTGGTGCAGCCACTTGGGAAGACAGTACGGGGAAGACAGTTTAATTTAAAAACATTAAAAATAGCACTATCCTATGACCCAGTAATTATACTACTGGGTATATACCCAAAAAATACAAAAACACCCCCAATGTTTATAGCAACATTATTTATAATACCCAAACTAAAGAAGCAACCCAAGGGTCCATTGCTAGGTGAATGGATAAAGAAGATATAAGAAAAATACATATAATGGAATATTACTCAGCCATAAAAAAGAACAAAAATCTTGCCATTTGCAGCAACATGGATAGAGCATGAGTACAATGCTAAGTGAAATAAGTCAATCAGAGAAAGACAAATACCACTGATTTCATTCATATGTGGAATTTAAGAAACAAAACAAATAAGCAAAGAAAGAAAAGAGAGACAAACTAAGAACACCGTTAACTGTAGAGAACAAACTGATGATTACCACAGGGGAGGTAGGTGGAGGGATGGGGGAAATGGGACGGGGATTAAAGAGCACATTTACCATGATGAAAAAAATAAAATTAACAAAGGGAAAAAGAATTCTAAAAGAACCCTCATCCAGATAAAAGGAAATGCCAAAATACTGAAAAGATAAATTGAGTTCACTGTATTATGACTACCTGAGTCACTATGCAGAGCATTATTTGGCAATGCATTAAGAAACCAAAATAATAAATGTAAGTGATTAGTCAGAAAGTCACTTATGAAGATATCCTTCAATATGCCCAAGATTTGCAGATTAAAGAAAGATGGTAAGTATAAATTGTGTCTTTTACCAAAAAGTAGATTAAAATAATCTAGCTCTGCCTAATCTGGAAAGTGAAAGAAAAAAAAAAGACACTTTTCAAGTGGTTTTAACATGTGCTTGCCATATTTAAAAAAGATTAATGCGACAAAAGTCTAAAACCCCAAAATGAAACATTAAAAACAAACAAAAACAAAAAGGAAGCTGGAGGGAGTTCAATATTAGTATTTCATTGAGTCATACTCGGATTTTCATTTTCTTGGTAATGACTTCTACTCAACATGAAAGTGGTGTATTACTATTATAACAATCACCTCCAAGCTTCTGAATATATTTTCCAAATAGTACAGCGAAGTGCTCTTCCATTTGTTTTACAAGTCACACTGTTAAACTGTTATTACCAATAATCCCCACAAAAACCACCTTGTCTTATGATTTCCATGCACATCAATATCGCCTCTTCACGTTCTCCTCGAGCAAAGCGAATGTTGGCTTCACCCATGAGACCCCTCAGAGCTCTGGGAAGTTTACTTCGAGGCCTTTTCTCCTATACAGAAAATAAATGACATTTAGCTAAAATATAGTATTGTTTTAGATTTCAATTCCAACCAAATTAATAAATGCAGAAGATAATGAAAATGAAATTTCCCTTTAAAACCTCTCAATATTCTAAATTAACTAAGAACTAAATGACTACAATACTGATTCATTAACATTAAAGTCTGTACTTCAGGAAAAAGTCTAAAATTAATCTCAAGAAAGAAATCATCCTAAGTTATTCCCCAAAAAGGAATACTTCAGAAAACTAAAACAAAAAAACAAAACAAACTTCCTACAGTAGAAGGTTCAAAGCACAGTAAAAATATATGAAGAAAGCAAAAACCAATGTGGTTAGGAATCACTAACTACTAATTAGAATAACAAATGTAGAACTTGATGCTGCAAAACGGATTTATGTGCCAGGAAACTTCTTATAATATAACCTACTGAAGAGCCTCCTTCCTTCAAATTTATCTACTCAGAATAAACTTGTTTAAAAAAATATCAAGTTATACTGGGGAGTGTGGATGGCTAAGTCAGTTAAGTGTAGGATTCATGCTTTCAGCTCAGGTCATCATCTCAGGGTTGGTCATGAGATGGAGCCCTGTTGTGGGGCTCCCAAGCTCAGAGGGGAGTGCCCTTGAGATGCTCTTCCTCCCCACTCTCCCACCCCCCATCCCTTGAGCAAGCACTCACTCTCTCTAATAAACAAATCTTTAAAAAAAGTATATCAAGACATAATATGGACCTTTTAATAGCAAAACCATAGTACATTCTGACATATGCATAATTAAGGTTTTGCATTTTTAAAATCTCTAAGATGAAACATAAGAAACCAGTAACAGTTGTCTCAATACTTCATCCTCACACTTTGAATTTTCTAAATATATGTAAAATTTAAAGATTTCTTTTTCAATTACTATGCCACATTTTTACATTCCATTTATAAATATTAAAATAAGTATTTACTTTCATCATTTTTTTGGTTTCACGATTGAGAACCATCTCCAGTACAAACACATCACCCGCAGTGGGTTGCTCAGGTGTTTCTTCTTCTTCCTCCTCCTCTTCTTCTTCCTCTTCCTCCTCATCATCTTCATTCTCTCCAAGCATGGAAGCAAAGACCTTGTGAACCGACCTACTGACTCCATCTGACATTTCTCCTAAAGAAAGACACATTAAGGATGTTGGATAAATATGACAGATAATGTTGAAGGAAGGACAAAATTTTTGAAAAACCCACATATTCGGAACAACAGAGTCATTCTCATGAAATCATAACAATCATCTCAGGAAATCTGAACATCCAAAATAAATATAAAAAGCAATGTGTAAGTTATAACACTGCCAATCAATAAAATTTATTCAAGTAACAGAAAGAAAATCATAGGATCATCTTGATAAGGAGAAGCATTTAATAAAATCCAATACTCATTCCTAATAAAAATTCTTAGTCAACTAGAAATGGAAGGGAGTATCTTTAATTTGATAAATAGTTATCTACAAAAAACTTTCTACAGTTAATGATGAATCATTCAGTTACTGGGAATGAGACAAGGATGTTATCACCACTCCTTTCAACATTTTGCTGGAGGTCCTGAATAATGTAAAAGGAAGAGAAAAGGGATAAAGATGGAAAGGAAGAAATAAAACTGTCATTATTCACAAATGATGTGATTATGTACATAAAAGATCCAAAAGGATATATGTACAGACTGCCAGAACACATGAATTAAGCTAGGTTCCTGGATTCAAGGTCAATATACAAACATTAACTGTAGTTTTTCTATAAGCAATACTGAACTGAAAATGAAATTAAAAGAAGGCCTTATTTGCATGGTGTGTAGGAAAGGTACTCAAGAGCAAAGAATTTACCAGTGATATTCAGTAATGTACAAGAGAAAAAAGACAATTCTAGTGGCTATATATTCCAATTTGCAGACTTTGTGAAACTTGTTCAAAACTGACACTTCTTTTATTGTGAATATATGTTCACACTCACCAAGGGTTCTGATAGAGCTCTGGGATGATTGATGATTCCTTCATGGGAAATATGGAGCTTCATATCTTAAAAGGGCTGATGGGATTATCTGAGCTGAGGAAATCTAACACATGTATGCCTACTGCTCCTGATGAGCAAGAAATGACTCAATTAATCTCTTTTTTTTAGGTATGGCCTGACGGCCACTTCTCAGGGACAGCTTTAGTCAACCAAGACTGGGAGGCACCTAATGGTGCCTGCTACTACAATTACACATCAAAAACCTGATGCTGGAAGAGCTATTCCTCCCCTACGCATGTAAGGAAAGACCCACAAGTTATTAGAACAACTTCAGTCATCTTTTCACCCCACTTGCCTGGCAAGGTAAGAAACCATAACCTCAATTTGCTCTTCTTTTTGCCCTTTCTTCTCCACTTGGTCAAAGGAGGCTGGAATAAAGCCTGCTTTCTGTCTATCCTGTTAATTATATTCTCTGTGTAAAGAGAACTGTTTATGGGGGGGGAGGGGATCCTCTATTTCTACTCCCTAGAACAAGAAAGTTCAATTTAGTTAGTTCTCAACCAGACACTACGCACAAAGCTACGTTCTAATTGATAGTTCAGTATCCCACATAACCTGTCATGGGTAGATGGATAGTATGAGGTATTATCAGTATTCTGATCACTAGGAAGGTATATGAATCATTGGAAATTAATGAGTTTGCATACTAGTTCACCAATTAGACTCTGATGACTTTAATTAGTGTGGGACTAACCAAATCCAGTATGTGGACATGCAGAGCTGAGGACTGGATCCTAGAATGAGGCAGCATACCAAGGTACCTACACCATGCATGAGGACCCATCTGGGAGGCCAACAGGACTACCACTGGCATCTCCATCTTATCTCCTATAACTAAAATAGTGGTTTGGAAGCCACTTTCTATGGAGTTACAACAAACTGGGTGGGTACAATCTGGAAGTAATTAGTAACTGAAAGAGCCAATTTAAAAAACCGTAACTCTAAAAAAGCTCCCAAATAATGATGTCAATTTGAAACACTTTTCCACAAGGCACCTGCGTGGCTCAGCCGGTTAAGCAACTGACTCTCGATTTTGGCTCAGGTGAAGATTTCAGGGTCCTGGGATGGGTAGCCTGGAACTCTGTGCTCAGTGGGGGAATATGCCTGAGGATTATCTCTCTCTCCTTCTGCCGTTCCCCCTGACTAGCACATGCCCATGCTTGCTCTAAAATAAATAAATCTTTAAAAAAATAAAAATAAACACTTCCACAAAAATAACCCACAAAACCCTCACCACATTCAAAACTCCACAAATATTTACTGAGCACATATTATACAATATGCACTATGCTACTGATAAACCAGGTAATCAACAACAGAGTACCACTGCAATGAAAAACCATTATTTTCATTAAAATGTTAGGTACCCTTAATATTCAATGCAGATGGCAAATGATTTATCATACCTTCATTGGCATCTTTGTCTCTCGATCTGGTGGAGTCAATTCCTGATGATGATGGAACTTCAGAATCATTTGGATTTTCTTCAGCTGATAACTTTCCTTTTTCCTGAAGACTCTGATTGAAAAATAATGATTCAAAAAAAATATGCAGATTTAATTCTCTTCAGTTGGGAATAGGGCATTTCCCTCATTTTCTCTATGAAACTTGAGTTCTTCAAACAGTGTGTGGAATCCAAGTATGAATAATCAAAGCATTTCAGAGTACTTAGATTTCATTCTCCCATAACTGTCTGCATCAGTCACATACAAAAAACAATTTAAGAGATGTCTGAGTGGCTGAGTGGGTTGAGCCTCTGCCTTCTGCTCATGTTATGACCCCAGGCTGCGGCTCCTTGCTCAGCGATGAGCCTGCTTCCCCCTCTGCTATTCCCCCTGCCTGTATGCTCTAACAAATAAAAATCTTAAAAAAAAAAAAAATTAAAATACCTTGATGATTTCATGAATCTGCACATTGTATCCTATCTTTTTAAATGAAAGAGATGGATCATTATTAGCTGCATGAATTGGGAAAGAACCCACCAATTTCAGAGGGCGCAATCATTTTTCCCTCCTCGGATTTCAAATAAGTGAGAAGGAAAGCTCAGATTTCCAAAGCATGAAAAATTACATGAGTGAAAATTTTGTTATCAGACAAGAAAATTCACTTTATGGAAGATGCCATCACACCACTGGAAGATGCCTCAGAAACAGACCCTTGGTTGAGAAGTAACTGCCACCTAAAGAAGAAAGGTGAGTCGCTCAGCCGAACACACACAAAAACTTAGTGGCCAGGCTAGGACTAGTCAGAAACTCTGGCGGGGTGAGGGAGAAGGGGGTGGGAAAAGGTGAGAGAGAGAAGAGGTTACCACAGAAACAAGATTTCGGTGGGGGAAAATTTTAAAGAGGAGCATAGCACAAGGATCAGAGTGAGAAGCGGGGTTTGGGTAAGAAGGGGAAGAAGCTGCAGGGAGTTCCGGCCCGCCCCATCACAGCGAATGCGGCATCTGGGTCCCCCACATCTAGGGCGACAAGACAGTGAGGAGAATCCTGGCCTAGCATCGCCTCACTTTCTTCTCGCGGGTTTTTCTTTCTTCTCTCCGCCTCTCGAACTCCTCAAAGGAGATCTTCCCTTCCAAGTAGTCGATGAGCTCCGGGCTAAAACCCGACATGTCTGCGAGGTGCGTATATACAGCACCAAGAACCAGAACAGATAACCGGAAAAGCAATGTTTTATTCCGCTCCGGGGTACGGAGAAGTGACCCGGCGTTCACCAGGGAAACGGGCCCGGCCGGCGCTGCAGCCGCTGCGCTCGGGTTCCATGGGAGCATCTGGTCCGGCTTCCTTCCGGGCGGCGGGAGCGGAATTTTGGGTTGTGGGCGGAGTCCTGTGCTCAGGGCCTCTTCGGCTGCGCTGGCTTAGGCTTCTTATATACGACGATTGGCGAGTTAAAAAAACAAAGGGGGGGGGAGTGCTTAAATTTTTCTTAATTTAAATCGTTCCCCTCAATTCTTCATTAGGAGTCTTGCTCCCAATTCATTTTCTTTTCTGAATGTTTGTTCTTTAAATTAATTTGAACTTTGCTGTAATGATTATTTTCGTAATGTAAACATCTGCACTGCCACAGAGATGTTTCCCTTTACGACTTTGTCCTACCCAGAAGGCGAGAGTCCTCTCCCAGTTTGTGCTCTAAATCTCATCTCCTCCACCAATGGCACCATCAGTTAATTTCCCGTGTTCCATGAATCCTCAAACTCTCCCTTTCTTCAGGGCTCATTCTCAGTCTGGAAATAAGTTTAGCAGGACTTCTTGTTCCACCTCTCAGTCCTAGCCAAGTTTTCTTCTTTTGTTAACAAACTCTTAGTAAGAATGAAATGCTTGATGTGCTTACAGTACACTCTTGGTCATTTACTATAGGCCATGTACAGATTTACGCATATTACATACACTAGCCCAAAATAATCTTTAAACCAGATGTTGCTATTCTTAAAGGCAAAGTCCTGTATCTAATAAGTAACAGAGCCAGGATATGAATCCTGGTCTATCTGATCCCAAATTCCATGCTTGGAATTAATATGATATATGGCTTCCCCTCAGTGGAACTACTCTTCACCTCCCAAACACTCCTGCAGTCTGCATTTTACCTTATATTATAACTATTTCTCCATTGTCCTATTCTAGAGATACTATCTGTCATCTTGAGAACAGTACTACCTGGTGCATATTTGTGAACTCTAGTAATCTGTGCTCAGAACACATTTATGAATTAAATTGGATGGAATTGAAAACACACTGGAAGTGGGCAAGAGTGTTGAGGTATGGGGAATGCATCTTGACATAAGACTAAGTTTAAAGACAAGTTACAAGGAGCCTCTCCCTTAGACTTTAGTACCTCTTTGTTACAATCTGGATGAGGATAAGGAACAGTAGGATAGCAGAATGAGAGCCACCACTCCACGACTTCCAGTTGAGAGAAAAATACCTCACAGCTAGAAGTCATCCTCTTTCTCATGATGAAGAATCCTCAGGAACTCTACATGGGTACAGAATATGGAGGCTCACAGGGTGGGTTGGATTAAGGTTCTCAACAGAAATCATTTATAGGGAAATTCTCCTCTGAATTTCTCCAGGAAGTCAGGGAACTGCATTTAAGAGGAAGTCGAGGGTCTGGTCGTAGCTCTCCTAGGGGAAAAGAAGGGAATCAAGGGCAGGAACGATGTTTACTTCATTGAGAACACTCTACAAGACCCAGATGGCTTAGACCAACTTGTCTCATTATTAGTTCCCTAGAATATGGAATAATAATTGTGAATCTGTAGATGCACATTGGGGAGAATAAAGAATAGGGAGCAGAGGGTGGAAAGATAGCTTTTATGCTATTGATAAAGAGATAACAGACCCAAAATGGAATCACTTGTGGTAAACCCACATCACAAAACCAAGCATTAATACCTTAGTTTCAGTTTCAGCCCCTGGCAGGAGTGGAATCCTAAGTCTGTCAGTCTGTATTTACCTGGTCAGCACTAGCACGGGGACCTCACTGCATGACCTATCTGCTATCCCTAAAGGGAAGTGACCTTGCCACAACAATCCACTCTTTGCTAGTAACTTCCTTGTCCCACCTTCTTCTAGCTACAAAAGTCGTTCACTGTGTGCAGCTCTTTGGAGCTCCTTTCTATTTGTTAGATGATGTTTAGTTAACAGTTCGTTGAATAAAGTCAATAAGATATTTAAAATTTACTTTAAAGTTTGAGTTTGGTTTTAAACACTGCTATGGAACACCTTGTGGACATGAAAGTTGTAACTCAGACTATAGCAACATATCTTGGAAAATTGTAATCTTTCTGTTTTTCTTTTGTCCACTTTAAGTGATTTGTCCCTTGGTGAGTCATAGGCATCTACATTACCCTGAGATGAAGTGGAATTGTTCTAGAAGTAATGAAAATAACAAGAAGACAAAATAACATTTTAAACATTCTGACTGTTTTGGGGAATCAAAATGGAATGTCTGAAGAAAGAAGAACACTGAATTTGTGCCATGACAATAGAATTAAGAATACACAGGGAGAAGGTGATTCTATCCTTTCTCCTTGTCAAGGGAGGAAATGGAATGAGGTGTGACCCTTTGGGAAGACAAATATTCCATAATTCTCTCACTTTTCTGAAAAAGCTTGTGACAACTTTTAATCTGGGCTATATTTTCAAAGATGCCTTTAGAACAAACAACCTTGAAAGACAGAGAAATTATCTCTCTCTGGGGAAGAGGACAGATTTGTTTCCTGATCAATACAATAAATATGTTTCCCTCTGGGGCAAAGGTTGGACATGTTGCTAGTAACCCCTCATAAGAATGGGGATTTCCTGGGACACTTGAGTGGTTCAGTCGGTTAAGCGGCTGCCTTTGGCCCAGGTCAAAATCCCAGGGTGGTGGGATCAAGCCCCGCATCAGGCTCTGTGTTCAGTGGAGAGCCTGCTTCTCCCTCTCCTCTGTCTGCTGCTCTGCCTACTTGTGTTCTCTATCTATCTGTCAAATAAATAAATAAATAAAATCTTTAAAAAATTGGGATTTCCTAAATTTGGGGTTCCTCAGCTGCAGCACAAAACCACTTGTGTGCAGCGTATACTTGAACGCACCTCCATGTGCCTCCCATGATAGTTGGGGGATAAGGAGAGCCAGCGTGGATGTACAACTCATACTGCCTGCAGTACCAAGAGGAATAAAGTCTCTTGCCTCCTCCCAAGAGTCTGACAGCATCCATGAAACTGTAGAAGGATAGTGTGTGGCTTACAAGTAGAGCGGAACCTCACATCCTTAACAGTTCTTGACTCCCCCAGATCTGGGATAAGGGACAATAGGTCATGTACAGAGAATGGAGTACTCCTCAAAAAGGAAAAGAGTCATTGTTGGAAGGTTATGAGAGACCTATGTAAAGAATTACCATGGGCCCCTTGAGAACCTGGATTGCATGCAACACATTGATTTTCATTGGAAGAAACATGACACTTTTGTTGTTTTCCTAGCAGTGGCTCTCAGCCAAGAAAAACATCACTTCCCCATTGGACTTTTTAAAATGTGTGTAAGGAAGTTTGGCTTATCAAAATAATAGGGCACATATGGGGAAGTGACTGACATTCAGTGTCTGAGGACCATGGGTGTTAAATGGTCATACAAGTGGAGACTTCTCCTTTCCCAATTGTCAATAGCAGCATCATCAAGAAACTCTAGTCAGTATGGAGTGCAGGCCTCCCATCAACAGTTACCTGCCAACAGTGAGTTTTCCAGCAGAAGGATGCACGCTCTTGCCTTGAGACTGTGTAAGCTCCTAGCTTAAAGTTCGTGTGGAAGCTCTTCCTTTTCAAAGGCCCTGAAACATAAGATTCCTTTGTGGAAAAATTGACACCCAGAACAGATAACAGGGAAAAGGAAAGCCAGCCTTTGGTCTTCAGTAGAACTGGACAGTGGTGAAACATTCCTTACCACTCTACCCTTTATCTGAATAACTTATATTTTTATGAGGAATAGCTCGTCACCTAATCACTTGCATCTTTTAAATGGTAAGAAACAATCTTGACATTAACTAGAAGCAACTACTATTACTTTGTGAATAATAGCAGAATGGCACACCTTCACTTCAAGACATTTATTGAACACTTGCTACATGCAGAGCATTGTGCTAGGTGCTGGAGAAATAAAAATGGCTTAGGTATAATCTCTGCTCACAAAGACTTCACAACATTCCAGGGACAGACACTATACAACTACTTAAAACAGAACAAATTACAGGTGTCTCTGTGGCTCAGTAGTTAAGCATCTGCCTTTACCTCAGGTAATGATCCAGGGGTCCTGGGATCACACCCTGCATTGGGCTCCCTGCTTAGGCGAATTTAACTTCTCCCTCTCCCTCTGGCTTGCCCCCTTGCTGGTTTGTGCTCTTTCTCTCTTTCTCTCCCTTAAATAAATAAATAAAATCCTTTAAAAAGATGCAAAAATCCATTTTTGCATAAATATTTTATTATTGATATTGAGTATCGATGATCCACAAAAAGCCACAGAAGACTATTTGTGGAACGTACAGACTAATGTTACCAAGATGCTGATGTTTGCATTCTAGTACAATGTTCTTTTTGTAGAAATCACAGAGAAAGTGTTGCAGCTCTCCATAATGAGAGAGGAAAAGTAGCTAATTCAAATGAAAATATGAAAATCAGAATAATTTGGCCTGAGCTGGTAGGGAGAGGAGAAGATTGGTTGTAAAGGAAGGGAATTCCACCCATTTCTACTCTGCCTTCTTAAGGACATGTGTGGAGGAAAAACCAGAGCTGGAGTGTGGCTAGCATATTCGCGTAGCACAATGTCCACCTCTGAATATAGTGGTGGGGAATATCTCCGAGACACCCTAGCAACTCCTAGAATCCCAAGTGTTTATTCTTTCCATTTCAACTTAATTGCGGATATTTATCACTTCTTCTCCCTTGGTATGAAACTGTGAGGTCTCTCAATAACATATGCTGAAAATGGGAATGCATCTTCTTTTCAGGAAAAAGGCAGATTTTAAGCCCAAATCTCCATTATATATATAACGAACTATAGTAAAAATGAGCAGAGTCTCTTTCAAATAAAAACATTTTATTTATCTATTTATTTATTTTTATTTTTTAAATAAAAATATTTATTGATAAAAGGTAATTAACATACAAGTCTTAAAGAGACACTTAAAAGAAATGTAATTTAGGTCGTCATCTCTTCTGACTGTGTTTTTGTAACTCTTACAAAGAGGTTCAGTGCTCTACATCGGTGTTTGTGGTTTATAGAGTTGAAAAAAGACCCAAAAATATGCACATAAGTCACATATGTCCCAAAGGTCAATCTATTTATATGTAAATCTGGAAATGTAGAATGTAATCATTATAAATTGACAAATGACTGAAGAGGGGAAAAGGTTTAGCCATGACCATGATTGAATTTCTCTAATGAGAAGCTTCATCTGTAGTTTTAAAATCACCAGATATCTGAAAGAACAAGAAAATGTTATCACAAAATAGAAAGAAAATACTACTCAAGCAGCACAATGAACTTTTTGTATTTCTTTTCTTTCTTCTTCTTTTTTTAAGGTTTATTTATTTGAGGAGAGCCTGAGTGGCTCAGTCTTTAAGCATCTGCATTAGGCTCAGGTCATGATCCCAGGGTCCTGGGATCGAGTCCTGCGATGGGCTCCCTGCTCAAGGGGAAGCCTACTTCTCCCTCTCCCACTCCCCCTGCTTGTACTCCCTCTCTCACTCTCTATCTCTGTTAAATAAATAAACAAACAAATAAAATCTTAAAAAGAAAAAGACTTATTTATTTGAGAGAAAAAGAGAGTGCAGGGGGAGGGGCAGAGGGAGACTGAGAGGGAGTCTTAAGCAGACTCTTTTCTGATTGTGGAGTCCAGCATGGGGCTTGATCCCATGACCTTGAGATCACAATTTGAGCCAAAACCAAGAGTCAGGTGCTCTTGGTTTTGACTAAGCCACTGAGGCACCACTGTTTTTCTTTTCTAATTAGAGATGTTAGGAAAGGAGCACCTGTAATTATGAAACGTTCTCCAAATAACTTACTTTCTCTCACAAAGCTGAACAATTCCGATTGCATTACAATACTTCCAACTGGATATTTTCTCTGTTTCCTGTCCTTAAACATTACCCCATTCCATGCTCATATGATGTTATTTATTTGATACTTTCTCTGATATTTTCTGTGAGTTAGGGTCAGTTTCTGCAATTTATAAATGAAGAAACCAAGGCTTCCACCCAACCTGTATACCATTCTGTCTCATACTGAAGTAGGTACTGTGGTATCAACAACTGTGCTGTTTTAGAGTCTAATAGCCTAGGGCTTCAGTGTGAATAGTCAAGGGAACCCTTCATTAACATCTTCCTGTTTATTCTGTTTAATTTCTCATTGTAGGAGCTGTGAAGTGCATATGCCACATGGTGAATTGCATCTTCCTGTTAGAATAGCAATCATTATTTTAAAAAATCATCACATTTTAAAAGGAACTAGTAATCAAAACCCTTTCACATGCTCAATAAAGTACAACATGGTATTCTTCCCCATAATTTCATCCCCACCTTGTGGAAGAATGGGAGTAGAGTTTATTTTTTATTTTTAGTTTTTTAAAGATTTATTTGTTTGTTTGAGAAAGAGAGCAAGAGAGCACAAGCAGGGGGAGCAGCAGACAGAGAGGGAGAGAAGCAGGCTTCCTTCTGCGTAGGGAGACCAACACAGGACTCGATTCCAGGACCCTGGGTTCATGACCTGAGCCGAAGGCAGAGGCTTAACCGACTGAGTCACCCAGGCACCCCTGGGAGTAGATTTTAATTATGATTTAGTTCCCTTTATTATTCACCCAAACAAAAAGTTAATAAACTAGAATCACAATGTATTTTCTTGGAATGCACAATACCTAGGTTTTTTTTTTTTTTTAGTGGTAAATATTTATTTGATAGGAATGCTAAGGTAATAAGAACAATAAAACTCAAATCTTAACCATAAATAAATTTCTGGGGTTTTTTCTATGAGGAAAATGCCATCTTTACTAGTATTTTACTTGCTGCCCCCCAGGTGAGGAAGTTCAAGTTCAAATATATGTTTATTACTTTTTTCTAAGAAGAACTATTTTTAAAAATATTTTATTTATTTATTTGACAGAGATCACAAGAAGGCAGAGAGGCAGGCAAAGAGAGAAAAGGAGGCAGGCTCACTGCCGAACAGAGAGCCCGATGCAGGCCTCGATTCCAGGACCCTGAGATCATGGCCTGAGCTGAAGGCAGAGGCTTTAACCCACTGAGCCACCCAGGCACCCAAGAACTATTTTTTAAAAAACTTTTCTATTAACTGCATGATTTGACATTTTTCTTTATATGTGATTTTCCACTAACTTAGCTGTATGACCTGGCATAAAAAAAGATAGGTAAAAGTGTGTAGTATTCCACTATCTTTAATGATCCTATGAAGAGTGATGATAATTCTAGGAGAAACTATCTGGCTCAGTTGGTAGAGCAGGTAACTCTTAATATCAGCGTTGTGAATTCAAGTCTCACATTGAGCATAGAGATTCCTTTAAAGAAAAAAAGGTGCTAATTCTTTCAATATATCTCTTCCCAGAAAACTATACTTAAAAAATCATAAGAAGTCATTCTTTTTTCTTTTTAAGTCCCAACATGGGGCTTGAACTCATGACCCTGAGATCAAGACCTGAGGTGAGATCAAGAGACACTTAACCAACTGAGTTGCACAGGTACCTCAGCTATTATTTCTTTTAAAAACCAGACCAGGAAATACATGAACCAAATCCAAATATTAATAGTGATAATTATCATCAGAACTGAGAACATATTTCTATGAGAAAATAAATATTTGAAATAAATACTTTCAATATCTCTTTATGATTGAGTTGTATAATTGAACAGATCCTAGGGATAAAGGGATAACTTACCCATGTTCAGAGGAAACATTCAGCCTTTAAGGTAATTAGGAAAGGAGTTTTTGTGCTCTTCATAATCTGCAAATGCAGAAGCAAGAAGTTCTGATTGGAAAGAGAGAGGTCTAGGATTCTCAGTCATGGAGATATTGTTTGGAAGCCTCCCGAGATCAAGACCTCTTCCCTTAAAATATGCCTGAAGGGTTCTGAAAAACTGGAGAAAAATAAAGAGCTCAATGCCATATGTAAATTAAACATCACAAATACTCAGAGACAAATATCTTTCCCCTCTCTTTTTCCCCCTCTATGAATTGACTTGAGGGCTAATCTAGGAGACAGGAGGTAGAAAACCCAGAAATAGAAATACATGTTTTGACTAATTCTCCTCCTGCTCCTGTGATGTGGAAATCAAATGCAGAAGAAAAATTATTAAATTGCCTTACTACTTAGAGCCCACTGACAAACCCTTGGAAGAGGCAGAGTGACCCTCCTCCAGGGACTCAGCTGCCTTGATGTTGATGCTTTGCTAAGGGCAAAAGGCAGCCTTAGCCCAACCCCCATGATCCTGTACGTCTACTCTAACATATAAAAATTCCTCTGGAAAATTCCTTTATCTCTGCCCCCCAAGGTACATGTTGGCAATCATTCTCCAAGTATATGACCCACCAATATACATCTGAAGGGTCTCATGATTCAGGTTTTATTAGATGGTAATAAATGACTTTTCCCAACTATAGCTAGCCCACTCAAGGTCCTGGAAACCTTGCTTACCAAGTTCCTTAGAGACTTAAGCTATCCCTAACCTCCTCCCACCTTGAAAGTGTATCATGGGCCACTCCTCATGACCCCAGCGCAGCTCTTTCTGCCCATGTGTCCTGTCCTCATGCTTTAATAAAATCACCTTTTTGCACCAAAAACATCTCAAGAATTCTTGGCTATCAGCTTCGCACCCTAACACTCTTTCCCACATCATCC
The DNA here is from genome assembly GCA_004023965.1 of Spilogale gracilis. Classification (NCBI taxonomy): domain Eukaryota; kingdom Metazoa; phylum Chordata; class Mammalia; order Carnivora; family Mephitidae; genus Spilogale; species Spilogale gracilis. The sequence continues at coordinate 164,277 of PITA01002202.1, forward strand.
TCCACTGTCCTTTACCCGTCTTCTTTCTGATATTTTAACCCTAAACAAGATAATTCAACATTCTTGGAGATTGAGAGAGGAATATCAATTATTTAACAGCATCACAGTTAGGTTTGTTGTAAACTACCTTTGAACCACTTAGGTCAGAGGTTAAATTGAATTTCACAGTGATCAGAGCTCCATGCCTCTTCTCTGACTGAAGGTGAGCTCCCAGACATTGTCTTCTACACTGGAACTTTAAGAGGTGCGTTTTTCAGCTTTCCTTTAAGAAATGGTTACACAGAAGCTTGCAAAGGGCTACTTGGTTGTTTTAACCCTATACTGTTATATTTCACATCAGTTTCCTTGGAAACTGTATTTTTTTTGAGATAGTAATATCAGCATGTTTACTGTATTTGTCATATTTTTAAAAGAGAATTTTTACTGATGTTTTGAATTCTATTTCCTTGATAACTTTACATTGAAAATAATGCGGGGCCGAGGGGGGGTCTCCTGGCTGGCTCAGTTAATGGAAAGGGCAACCCTTGGTCTTGGGGTCATAGTTCGAGCCCCATGTTGGATGTAGAGATTACTTAAAAATAAATCTTAAAAATAAAGGAAAGAAAATAACGTTTGGTAAATTGATAAGAATGTAGGTCAATTTTTAGTTTTTGCAATTGAGCTTTGCCCGTATTGATCATATGAGAATCTGTTTTCTTATCAGTTCAGTCTGAACTGTGCAAAAATCAATTCCCTGCTATGCTCTTGATTTTGTATGAGAAATCCAGGCTATAAAGTCAATATGTACATAAGATTATTTACAAATGTAATGTGCTGTATGTGTATAAAATCATCTCTAAATATAAATTTGTTTCTCCTTACAGAAACAGATGTAAATTGTCCAAAAGAACAATAGGATACCAAAGGCTAGGCTAGCAAAGCCCTTGACCAGTCCTGTTAAGGAATCTTCTTGGTACTTGTTAGCCGCCTCCTCTCCACAGTGCTCTAGCAGAATGCAGTGTGCATAAGTCTAAAGAAGTGTCAATTTCACCATAGCCCAGCATGTCCCAGTGTATGCTCTTACCAGATCTCGGTTTCTGGGGTTGTTGAGTGACTTCCATTTCTCTACGTTTCTCAACGTGGCTCCATGCACAAGCCCAAATAGCACCAGGGCAACACACAACAGCAGGAATGCTTTGGGCATAATGGAATAAAGCTGAGTAGAAGGAAGGAACAGGGAGATGTCAATGGCTTCAGAGAGAAGACAGAAAGAGAAAGAAAAGAAAAAGGACGAGGAGGGAGAGGAGGAAGGTAAAAGAAGGGATGGGGGAGAGAAGGGAGGGCAAAAATGGAAAAGATAAAGAGGACATAGTTATTATTATTATTAAAGATTTTATTTAGTTATTTGACAGAGAGAGACACAGTGAGAGAGGGAACACAAGTAGGGGGAGTGGGAGAGGGAGAAGCAGGCTTCCTGCTGAGCAGAAGCTCCATCCCAGGATCCTAGGATCATGACCTGAGCTGAAGGCAGTCACTTAACGACTGAGCCACCCAGGCATACCAAAGACATATTTTTAAAAAGAGACAAGAAGGAAGAAATAGCATATTGGTTTCCCTGAATTTTGCAGCCCTCTTTTTTCCACATTCCTTTACAAATGAAGACCCCCAAAATTCAGTTGAATTATCTCAAATGAATCCATGATGATGGACTATTATACAGTGATAAGCAAAGCAATTATGTTACAACCTAGAAAGCCTGAGTATGCCTTTTTTTAAAAAAAAGATTTTATTTTATTTATTTGACAGAGAGAAACACAGCCAGAGAGGGAACACAAGCAAGGGGATTGAGAGAGGGAGAAGCAGGCTTCCCGCCGAGCAGGCAGCCTGATATGGGGCTCGATCCCGGGTCTCTGGGACCATGACCTGAGCTGAAGGCAGTCACACAACCAACTGAGCCACCCAGGTGCCCCTGAGTATGCCTTTTTATCTTTGAAAAAAAATGCCCTTTGACGTCCCCAAAGAAAGTTCAATTTTAAAAATCAGAACCAAAAACTTGAATTACTTAAGTGTTAAGATAGCAGTCTAAAAAAAAAAGATAGCAGTCTTGATAAATGAAGAAGGGGAATGAAGAGGAGGAGGAGAAGAAAGAAAAAAAAATACCCCAAACTCAGAAATATACTGTACACACACATCTGAGATAGACATATAACACACAGCCATAAGTACAGATTTTCTCCCACCCCAATGTATGAAATGGAATGAAACACACAGAAAAGTCTGATAAAGCTTACCTGGAGTTGGGTTTTGGCTGGTTCTGGTTGGTTACCCTGTTTACAATCTGCAAGGCAATTCATGGCTACTTATAACCAGTGGACTGCCTGCAGGTGGGAGTCAATGACGTAAACAGGGGGTATAGAAAAAATAATGATTCCATTTTCATGCATGGCACCAAAGACCCTTGAGAATCACGTCTTCAAGCTTCCTCAGGGGTGGTAGTGAACTTACCTGTCTTATAAATACAGTGGCTGCTCCTCTAACTTCTGAAAATTTTGTGTGGTTTTTATGAAACACACAAGGCACTTCTACAGAGCAAAGTGGCTTTTTACTTTTTCACTCTTGAGATAAGGGTATACACAGCAGCTGGCAATATGATGATGATTACCCACCTAATATAATGCTCCTTTGGAGATACCAGCTTTTCCAATTAACATCATTTTTGAACAGGAAATTCTATTGCAAGAGATAAAATTGTTCTTTGTGACCTACACCTTATATTTCTTCTGAGAATCTCAAAAAGCTTTACAGATTTTTAAATAGCAGCATGGTTTATCATAAAAGCCCCTTCAAAATAGAGCAAAAAGAGAGCATGTGTTTCTTGGAAAAAAGAAAAGTTGCTATACCTATCCTTGCTGTATAAATGCCATCCAAAGAAAATGGGAGGGTGGAAAAATGGGACTTGAGTTGTAAAGTTGCTTTGGTTGCAGTAATTCAGAACAATTCAGGACAAGGTCTTTGAGACCTTGTGAGAAGGCTAGTAATTTGGACTAGAAATTAGGATATCTGCTTATGGCCTTTCTTGTGTATTGAACCTGGGCAAGTCACTATGATCTACATTTATTCATTCCTTTCCTCATTCATACAGCAAACCTTTTAAAAAAATATTTATTTACTTGAGAGAGAAAGAATGTGAAGGTTGGAGGAGGGAGGATCGGTGGGAGAGGGACAGAGAATCTCAAGCAGATTCCCAGCTGAGCTGAGTGCAGAGCCTGATGAGCGGCTTGATCTCAAGACCCTGAGATCATGCATGACCTGAGCTGAAATCAGGAGTCAGATGCTTAACTGATTGAGCCACTCGGACTCCCCCATGGAACAAATTTTTATTGAGTGCCTACTATGTGCCAGGCACTGCTTTGAGGATAAAATATTAGGAATAATAGGTTCTCCCTTTATTAAATTAATAGATTAATGGGCAAGACAGAGACTAATCAAATCGTTATACAACAAAATGTATAAATACAAATGATGAGAATATCTATGAAGAGAAACTGGGTGCTGTGAGAGTGTAGAAGAGGGGGCTCTGATTTAGTCTCATGAGTCAGGAAAGGCTTCTGTGAAGAAGTGACCTTACATCTGGTAGGTGAGTAGAAGTTACCTAGGCAACCTAGAGAGACAGAAGGCATGAGTTTCAAACAAGGTGAACAAGTGTGCTAGACTCTGTGGCTGAAAGCAATATGGCACACTGGAGGAACAGAAGATAAATTAGTATGCCAGGAAGAGCAGGGCAGACTATTGCAATATGGGGTTGGAGAGGTAGTCAGATTATGATCTTTCTGCTGCAAGCAATACTTATCAAAGGGTTTTAAGTATCCACAAACGGCCAACAGACACATGAAAAAATGTTCAGCGTCACTAGCTATCAGGGAAATTCAAATCAAAACCACTCTAAGATACCACCTTACACCAGTCAGAATGGCCAAAATAAACAAGACAGAAAACAACAAGTGTTGGAGAGGCTGCGGAGAAAGGGGAACCCTCTTACACTGTTGGTGGGAATGCAAACTGGTGCAGCCGCTTTGGAAAACAGTGTGGAGATTCCTTAAAAAATTAAAGACAGAGCTACCCTATGACCCTGCAATTGCACTACTGGGCATTTACCCCAAAGATACGGATGTAGTGAAAAGAAGGGCCATATGCACCCCAATGTTCATCGCAGCAATGGCCACAATCGCCAAACTGTGGAAAGAGCCAAGGTGCC